>CBVK0101288564.1:0-15817 GCA_900067695.1 Picea abies | reverse complement strand
TCTTTCCCTACACGACGCTCTTCCGATCTATATATATATATTTGTTTCCCTTCTCTGTTGGTTTGTATTTCTTAGATAGACTTACCATTTTGAAAAATCAAGGAAGGAGCTACAAGGACGACAATAGCGAGGATCAAGCATCGTTTAAAAGGTATGTCTGTTGTACCTCACTAAACTAGTTTATATGACAATTAAGTTTAAGGTGAAGTATGTATTCTGTCTTGTTTTGTTCTAGTTTCCTGTGGAAGTTAGGGAGATCTGTTTGTTTCCACACTTACCAATTACTCTGATAATGGCGACCATATTGGGGATATGACCTTTTTTGGTTTTTTGCTTCTTATTTGCTTTTAGCCTGCCTTATTTTGGTTAATGTCATTCTCTGAGTCCATGGGTGATCCATTTTGACTCTTTGGGTCTGAAAGTTCAGTGAGAAGTTTTGTCTTTTTCCCCATTTTTCTCTATTTTCAGAAATTGTTGCACTGTACCCTATTGATAGCCTGCGACGTTCCTTTGACGTCACACTATACTGGTGTAGACCAGTGCGAAAACATCGCACTATACCCTATTGGCATCATGCGACGACCCTAGATCGTCGCACTGTGCTCCACTGCAACCTGCGACGATTCCTGTAGGAATTGTTGGGTGATAGCCTTTTTCTTTTCTCTACCCAGTTTTGCTTCTACTGCCTGGGGTGAAATTCTAACACTAGTGAATGATTGATTTATAACTTTGAAGCCTACATTTGATTGATTTTCGTAATTTGAAAGTCTTCTTTGTAAACTTTGCAAGTTTTTGTTTTTGGTTTTTTGTCACAAGGATATAATCTCGAGATCTTAATCCTGAGTGCTTGTTTGACAAGGAGTCCTTGATTTATTTGGAGTTTTGGATTGTTTTTACTTTTTGGATTGTTAGTTGATTGAGAGACAATTTTTTTTTTTGTGTTTGACAAAAAGTTTTCTTATCATTTCATTTTTGTCTACATTGTGAGTTTGACTTGGGAATAGTGTTGAGAATGTGCTAGTTTTCTTAGATTATGCTTTCCTTTCTTAATTACATCTTTGATCTGATTTGAGAAAGAAAAAACTGAAGTATTTCTTCTTTTTAGTAATCTTTACAAGGAAATTGTTACATTCAAATATATGTAAAAGAGAGAAATTGGAAAATTTTGTAGTTTTTGATTATTTGGAATCTTTTTCATTCAAAAATTGAGAAATTGTGTTTCGTAGATTTTGTATTCCAAAAATAGATACCTTATCCCTACTGTAATTAGAGTTCATCGAATTCAAGTATTGAATAATCATCTCTTCTTGCATTTTATTGGGTCAAGGTCACATACATCATCAATTTCATTTCCATTTCCCTTTTGAGTAGGCAACAACCTTTAAAATATAATGCAATTTTAAAATTTATTAGCAACTTTTATATTCTATAACTTCTCTACACCAACATTAGCTAGGATAACGCTTTGGAATAGGTTGTAAGGAACACTCTCCAAAGCATCAAAACACACAATAGTATCTTGTGATAGGGAGAGTTCAAATCCACTTGCTACATTTTGTCATGGGAAGCCCTTCTAACAAAAGGGTCAATCATGAGGTCGCATTAAGAATGACAAAGTTACTCACCATGATTTGTTGGTCTTAGTGTAGAGATTGTGTGTATTATTGGGGGTCACTTGAGATGAAAATCCTGTGGGGACCTTCTCGAGTTGATTTTGGACTTAGATACCTTGCCTTTGTGCGTGGATCGGACTGTCGACTGTTTCCCCATGCATCATTCTCGTAATTGGTAACCTTAGTGGCCTATATCTTTAGAGTCTTTACACGAGCTGACTGTGGAGGGGAAATTTTTCACGGTAACTAGAATCGATGTTGGCCAAACTCACTCGGGCTCCTTGGAGGGTATACTCATGATTATGTGTGGGGGCTTGCACCACGGTGTAAGTCCGTTAAGCAGGTCGTCAACGTAAATCTTCCACCCTCTTTATCCCAACCCCTTCTTGTCTTGATTTCGTGACATTGGATTTCATCACCAAATCTTCCACCCGCTTTATCCCAACCCCTTCTTGTCTTGATTTCGTGACATTGGATTTCATCACCAACTAGTGACTTCGAAATAAGAAGGTTTTTTTGCGTGTTTGATTTCTAGATTTTATTAGTGAGTGCTGCTTGTTTCTCTAGTTGGCCATAGATTTATTTCGTTCTTTATTTGGTGTGGCTAACATCGGCCCTCTCCATTCACGTAGGATGCCAGGGCTACCTCCAGAATATTATGTTCCTTTGCTTCCTAACTCACCAGAGGGTTCTCCTGAAGGAGAAATCAATAACGACGTAGCCTCTGATATTGGAAGTTCTACTCCATTGGAGGAGTCAATACTTCCTGTAAATATGTTATTGAGTGTTGTACAAGATCCACATTTTCTCTGGATAAATTCATTGAGAGACATTTTTGATGAAGAGTATATTGGAATACCTACTGGACTTCACGCAGAATCTGCTGTAGACGATCCATTTTTTCAAAGAGAGTCGTTTAGAACTCTAGTTCACACTGCTGGAAATTTTGATCCTAGCTCTCCTGGTCCTAGTCGTTCTCTTTGGAGAACTTATTTGGGACAAGATATTTTTGAAAAACTAGGAATGAGTCATTTACGCCCGAGGGTTTCTAATCAATCTATGGAATCACATATGCTTGTGACTTCCACTTCTTATACAATACCTCTAGATCATTTTACTGGCATGACCAATGATGTTGTCACAGTTTCAGACCAATTATTGGTTGGTTCTCACTCGATTCTTCCTCTCCATCTCGCTAACTCTACCATGGTCCCACAAGTTACGCCTGTTTCTACCGAAAATACGGTTATCACTCAATCTCCTATTGGAACACCACTTTAGCTTAGATCAATTCCATCAATTCCACCTGGGTATAATGCTTTGAATACTTCCATTTCTAATCTGCCTAGAATCTATCCGGAGAGTCTAATATTTTTGTTCCTCCTGGGTATAATGATGCTAGTCATTTTGTTCCTACACCTACCCAGGTTCTCTCCAGAGGGCCTCACATTACTCCTCCACCTTCACCTAGAGGATCTAATCATCCTGGCCCTAGTAGCTCCAATCAAGTTGGAGGTACAATTCATTTTGTCACTTCTGGTTTTCAAATTCCTGTTGGAGGTCAACCTCAAATTGGGGGGAAACCTCAATTTGGAGGCCATAACCCAATTTATGGACAAAGTACACATGGATTACAATCTCAGACTTAGAATCTTCCTTTCCAAGGGAATCAACAACCCTATGGAGGGAAACATCCGCAAGTTAATTCTTTTGTACCCCCTAATCTCGAGAAACCGTATCCAGGTTCTATGAATCCTACTCGGGGTCAAAATTTTCAGTCTAATGCTCCTTTCCAAGGAAGCTTACCTAATCAACCAACTCCTGTTGGCTATTTGACTCCAACACCGAATTTGACAAGAATTTCTAACTATCTACAAACTACTTATGGTCCTACTAGTATACCTACGGGACTACCTCCTCAAAACTATCAGTTTCATCAAGTGAAAATACAATTGCCATTTCTTGCTACTTTGGATTTACCGGATTTATCTAGGATTTTGAATGATCCTATTTTGAATTCTCCTTATTGGCCTGTCATACCTGCTAAATTGCCATCAGACATTCCTAAATTTGACGATCGATCAGGAGAGGACCCAAATAATCACGTCATGACATTCCATCTTTGGTGTTCATCCAACTCATTGATGGATGACTCTATAATATTACGTCTTTTCCAACGAACTCTTACAGGTTTGGAAACCAAATGGTATATTGAATTACCACGAGGATTCTTTAATGAATTTAATACCTTAGCCATGGTGTTCTTAATGCATTACCAATTTCCAATACGATACGAGACATGAACTGAAATTTTGAGTTCATTTAAACAATCCTCTTCTACTCACATTTTCGATCATATTCATGAGTGGAGGCGGAGGAGACGCTTAATCAAAGTCCCCTTCCTGATCAACTATTGGCCGAGTGGTTTACCAAATCACTCATTGGTCCCATAGCCCGTGATGTTGCCATGGGTGGTGTCATCACTGAAGAGAAGGCGATTATTCATGATCAATATTTGGATCTCGTTTATTCACAAAAAGACACACTATATGACTTGATCCCTAATGCTCCTCGTCCATCTACGAATCCTATTTCAACACCTCCAATAGCTTCTCATGCTGCTGATGGCGTGATTGGAACTTTTCATGTCTAGACTCAGTCTAAACATGCCAGTCATTCCAATCCCAAGTCTAATACCTCTAATGTACAAAATAATCCTAATCCAACTCCTTCCCCTGATAAAACCTTTGAAGTTAATTCAGTTCAATCTACACCTACTGGTAAAAATCAAAATAAAAAGAAAGGGAAGGGTAAGGGTAAGGACGAAAATAATAATAATCAACAATCTGAGAAACCCAAAACACAGCCTACTGATGGCAAAGACAAGTTTAAACCTCGTTATCCTTGCCTTATCTGTGGTGAGTGTTATCACACTAAATTGACTTGGGTCTTTTAGTTTGTTTTTATCCTTTTTTAAGCCTTAGATTTTAAATTTTTAAATTTTCATTCCTTTGAATTTATGTTTGTTAGGTCCCTTTAGATAAATAAACTTTTGAGTCATAGCTCATGTTTGATCCTCAATTTGATTTTTGGACTTAGAACCTTTATCTCATGACTTAAGTTTTGGACCCCTTCATGATTTGTCATTTAGGATCGATCCCTCCCCTCCCATGACCAGACTGACGTGACACACCATTCTCCTTACTCATGACCTCGTGGGCATGACTTGTTGTCCTTGCTTACTTGTCCAATCATTTTTTAAAACTGGAGCATTGCTCACTCATTAGGCGGTTTCGTAGCGCCTTACCCGTTCATCATTATTTCCACCACGAGTTATGATTACCAAGCATGATGTCATGTTCCTTGTTTTCAGTGCCAACAGTTGGTTAAAGATACCACAAATATCTCCCATTTACGAGCCCTGATAATGGTTTTTGATTTGAAAATTCATGAATGTTGTGCTGCTCAAACTCATAGTTCTGACCAGGCAACAACGGTGCAACCAAATTTGATGCTGAGGTAGATTCAAGGGATGAAATGTTCGCAAATTCATCCTGAGATTTCACTGAAGATTCCAATAGATGTCTTCTCCACAGGTATCCCGTGTCGCCTCCTCTACATATTATTTTTCAAAAAAAATTAGCGCTCAGGTTTAGGTTTATCGAGCTTTCACAGTTGTAAGGGAATCGTCTTTGCATGATAGCCTTGTCTCCTCTATTTTTCATACCCGTGAACTCCATTTCCTGTATCTAGGTCTGATTACTTCTGTCTTCCATAGCCATTGAAGTTGCAAACACCTAAATAGCCTATCCTCTGCATACGCATCGCGCTACCCAGAGGTGCTGCTTAAACCCCTCTATGTCTTCCCTTCTTCCTTTCATTTTGGAGTTAAGCGTTTTTAATCAGTTGGAAAGGGCCAATTACAGATTACCCCCTCACTATATACACTCTCAAATGCCTATACAAATCTAAGGGTGTAATTCCCACAGTCAAGATTGGCTTACTAGCACCAACTAGTCTTAAAAGGTCATCCTTGTAAATTTGAAGCTCGATTTTAAGTCTTCCTGGTTATTACTATCCCATAAGCCTTTAAAAGCTCTCTTTCTAAGCCATGGAGACTCCTCAATCGAGGAAGACACACAAAGGTGGCAAGGTGGTTAGGACAAAACCTGTGGACATGCATCTTTTTGATACAGAGCCCATGGCAAGAGAGGTCTTTCAAAGAGTGGGATGCCTCTCTTTCTGCCAGAATATGCAGAGAGGCCATCCAGAGGTAACAAAAAAGTTTGCATTACATTTTGATGGTAGGAGAACTAAGGTTGGGGATTTGGAATTTGAGGTTATTGAAGCCTCTATCTCAACTGCAACAAGAATTCCCATTACAGGTGAAAAGTGGTTAAAATCCATGTCTTTGAGTTCAACCTATGCCAAAGATCTTTTAAAACCTGAACATCAAGCCCGTGATTTGTCTAAGGGTGTGCCAAGGGGTCAATTGATTGAACAATTTGATAGAATTTTGAAGATCATCCAAAGATATTTTACATGTGAAGGGAGATTTAACACATTGTACCAGTACCATATAAGGCTTTTGCTTCATTTTACTGGTAAATTTGAAATGAATATCCCCTATTATTTGTTAAGGAGCATAGGTAAAATGTCTGACAGGATTCAATCCAAATCTAAGGATGTGGATTCTAGCCTTTTCCACTTAGGATTGATTAGAATGCTAGTCTCCGAGGAATTGGGTAAGAAAGAGATTTCATGGGAGCATTTTGTTGTTACTTCTCATTTCAAGTTGGATCTAGCATCTACTCCTAAATCACAGAATGCAAGTCCATTATCACCCACAGTGCTGTTAAAGAAGAGACCAGTAGGAAGAGAAAGAGTAGAGCCCCTTTTCAAGTTTAATAGGTTAGCAAGCAGGTCATAGGAGCTAAAGAGGAAGCTTGTCCTTCCCCACAAAGAGATTTTTCACCACCTCCTCCACTAGGGTTAGAAGAGGTTCCTTCTTCTACCAAAACTACATCCAAGAAAGGGAAGAAGCTACACTTCCCCTCTTCCCCTCCAGCAATCAATACCAAGGGTAGAAGACCTTTCACAAGATCATCAATTCCTAAGGGAGTTGTTGAAGAACAATCTCTACTTGAGATCCCAGTACAGAAGAAGAAGGGTAAAGGCATTGGAAATCCTGTGGAAAGAAAAGAGGAAACCCTTGAGCAAAAGAAGAAAGATAAAAGCAAGGCCACCAAGAAGCCTGATGAAGTTGACAAGGCAATTCCTATGCATATGGAAGAGGAGACTGAGAAAAAACCTATTGAGACTGTGCATGTCACTGCTCCACCTGACAGATGGAAATTCAAAAGATTGATTAGGCAGCTTAGGGATGCTAGGAAGGAGATAACTCATATTAAAGAAAAATATATGATTCACATGGCTCAGATGAAAGAGCTCATGGATGGATACACACATACCCTTGACTTGGCAAGGTTGGCAGCAAGGAAGGCCCAACCCCTTCAGAAGAAGCCCCAAAACCTTTATAGGAAAAATAAAGGTTTCCAATCCCAGAACAAGAAACTCAAGGCATAATTGTAGCATTTTCGAGATGAAGTAGCTGAGATAAACTTACAAGTATTGGTTGAAGTTTCCATTGAGAAAGAGACATCAGCAGTCAAGGAGAGCACAACCCCACTAAAAAAGCCAGTCATTGCTAAGAGGAAGAAGCATGCTGTGCCAAATGAAGATCCTCCTTCTACAAGAAAGAGTGTGAGGTTAAGTGTCAGGGTAACAAAATAGCTGATGAAAGGTGAGCCCCATTTTTGAGGATGCTTCCTTTTTGAGAGGGTAAACTATTTTTCAAATATTACCTCTGCCATCTATACATGCTTCTAAGCATTTAACTATCAGAATTTTGGGCTTTTGTGAAGTGCTAACTCCCTCAGTGGTAAAATGCACTACCTACAGTACTGCCAAGTCACCTAATTATAATGGGTTTGACATTATGCAAGGCCACTACTTGCTCTGCACATGTTCAAGATTGGAGGTGCTATGTTTTTGGACAGTGCTACCTAAAGTTTGCACACATACACAACATACATGGAGCTACCTAATATCTGGAAGAGAACAGATTCTGCATACAAACGCAACACAGTGGCACTACCTAATATTTCATAGAGAAAAGAGTCTGCACAGAGATGCAACACAGTGGCACTACCTAAAGGCGCTACCTAATATTTCATAGAGAGAATTTTTTTTCAGACATATGCAACACAGTGGCACTACCTAAATGCACTACCTTTTCTATTTGTCCAGTTGTGAAGTACGCTACTCAGGATGCTACCTAAAGAAGCTACCAACAAACACCAGGGATTCAGGAGGGCTAAGCTAACAAATTTTTGGATAGCTGATGATGGAGAAGATTGTTGAAACATCAACTGGAATCATGAAGACAACCATATGCTCCTGAAAGACACATGGCAAACAAGGAGCTGCGCAACAAGAAGGAATCAAGTCATCTTGAAGATTGGTTGGATTAGTCACCAACATTTTCCTATTTTATAGCATAGGTTGTTAACTAAGTTGTTAGATCAAATAAATGTTTAGATATTTTCAAGGAAGGAGGCCAGCTCGCTCCTCCAGCTGTTGCCTCCCTTTTGTTATAAATAGATAGACCAAATGATTTAGTTGGTTCGGATGGTTGAGCAAGGCTCTCTTAGACTGTAATATTTTGATGAAGTGACTGTGATCTAGCTATGTATTGGAATTAAGACATTTTGGCTAATATAAATCAACTTGTCTTTCATCTTATTTGCTTCTGATGCTAAATGTTCATGCTTTGAATGATTCACATGAATGATTGTGGTGATGTTATGGTGGATGTTTGATCATTATATTATCATGATGTTTATTTAGCTTCCTTAGTTTCCAAGTTCAAGAAGATCTTGTGTTAAGAAACTTTCTTCCCTAGGATTTTGTAGACCTGATGTTTGCAGTAGCCCCTAGATTCCTCTTATTCAAGTCTTCCCTCTATTCATACTTACTCCCAAATTATTGATTGAAGTTATCCAAGACCTTGATTATTGGTGCATGCTAGCCCTGTTTTCTGAGTTGGAACATTATCATTTTGAGTCTCTTTCCATTTGACCCTTTAAAACACTCTTACACTCACATATAACCTGATGGGTACTAGGCTTGCCTTCCATGCAATCTAAAGGTGATTCCTAGTGCTAACAGTGAGGATCATTATACAAAATATTGTCCATGACGTGCTGAAGTTACTAAGTTCCTACAAGGGACCGAGATACCTCCTACACCTACTGTCTTGTCACAACCATTTCCTTCTCAGCAACAGGCCCAATTGGTCATTCATGACCAAACTTTTCCCTCTACCACGTCTTATGTACTTATGTGTACTGGTGACTCCAAGAGGAACGAAGTTGCAGTAGCAACTCAAGCCAAATATTATTCTCCTTCGAAAGAGAAAGTTGATGCTTCGCCACCTCCGTTGGTTCAACCTCCTCCACCAACTTCACCTCCAAATGGTCCTCTTCATCTCAAACAACCGGGCCTAGATACAGTTCTTCGTCCTCCTCCCAAGGGCGTTGTTCAAAAGTCGTCGTTTAATCCTCACGTGTTGCCTAAAAATATGGTATTGTAGAAGACCTTGCACAAGCACCTTCTACGATGTTGACCCTCTAAGTCCTTCAAAGTTGTCCTACTCAACTGAAGGCACTGTTAAAGGCTATTGGTGGAATTGATCCTACTGATACCAATTTGATAATATTTGACTTGGAAGATCATATTCCAAGGCTGGAAGATCATATTCCAAGGCTTCCTCCTCAATTAGTGTTTCAGATACAAGCTGTTGTGGAAAATAAGAATATTTGTCGAACCGTTATTGACGAAGGATCCTCGACTTACGTTATGTCCATTACTTGTTGGAAATCCATTGGCTCTCCTGCCCTTACTGAGTCACACAATACTCTTAAGGATTTTAACGGTACAGGGTTAAAATCTTATGGTGTTCTTCCTTTGTTGTCTATTACGTTAGAAGGTAAAGAGGTTAATGTCAAGGTTGATGTCTTTGACACACCTCTTGATTATAATCTTCTACTTGGCCATAGCTGGATTGATTCCATGTGCGCAGTTGTGTCTACTCTTTTCCATGTGTTACGTTTCCCACACCAAGGAAAAGTCATTACTGTCGATCAACTGGACTTATTTAATTCTGATTCATGTACTAGAAATGTGCCTTTCATTTTGAAAACACCTCCCGATTATGAGGATGTTGGCGTGGGTCTTTTGAAAGATTCAACATTAATGGGTACGTTTCCTATTCCACAACCCGATATTCCTCCTCCTTTTTTTTGAATCGATTAACATGATATCAACCTCTATTTGTGAAACCCCAGAGTCTTATGACCCATGGATAGTACCTAGCTTTGGTGACCATCTTCGTTACAACACCCCAATGCCTTTGAGTCAGGTAGAATCGGATTATCAAGCTATTCAATCGACAACTCCTTCTCCTTCTTGTCTTTGTGATATGTCTCCCGATCCGTTTCACGTGATTTTTCCCATTGATGAGGTGATTATGACAATCATGTCTATGGAAGATACTCCATAGGATGATGGGAATCACCATTCTATTCTCTTCCTAGAACCTGAGACCATATAGAGTTATCAACGGATTTCGAATCCATCTACCATTGTTGTTATTTCCTCTGTTCTTGAATCAACACACGATGTTTTGTATGAAGGGAACTTGGGTAATATTTCACCTACTGTACCTCTTGACATATCGATTAAACCCAGAGCTGTGGAAAATGTTCACATTGATGCCTCATGTTCTGTTGATGAGGTCCATACTTATAAATCCCTTTTTCAAGAATTTCGTGAAGTTTTTGCCTGGAGTTACGAAGAGATGCCTGGTATTGATCCTGATATTGTTGTGCATGAGATTAAGAGTTACCCGGATGCTAAACCCGTTCGACAGAGACTTCACCCAATACATCCACGTAAAGCTGCTGTTACTAAGCTTGAAGTTAAAAAACTTCTTAAAGATGGATTTGTCTATCCTGTGGCTTTGACCGATTGGGTGTCCAATTTTGTTCCAGTTAACAAGAAACAAGGCACGATCCGTGCTTGGGTAGATTATAGGGATATAAACAAAGCTTGTCCCAAAGACAATTATCCAACCCCTTTCATTGATCAGATTGTTGACGACTGTGCCGAGAGTGAAATCTTCTCCTTGATGCACGGTTTCTCCGACTATAATCAAATCAATATTTTGCCCGCGGATCAACATAAGACTTCTTTTATTTTCCCTTGGGGAACCTTCACATATTGGAAACTACCGTTTGGTCTCAAAAATGCTGGTGCAACTTTTCAGCACGCTATGTCTTACGCTTTTCATGACATTAAGAACATTGTACAACTTTATCTTGATGATCTACTGATGCATTCTATGTGTCGTTAAGATCAACTGACATATCTACAAGCCATTTTCCTACACTGTCATTATTATCACATACGATTGAATCCACACAAATGTGTTTTTTGTGTGGAGTCCGGATGACTTCTTGGTTTTATTGTGTCTATACATGGGATTAGAGTAGACCCCTTGAAGGTTGAGGCTATCCTCAATTTACCTCTTCCTTCCACAATACACCAACTCCAAAGTTTGCAAGGGAAGGAAAACTTTTTATGTCGATTCATTCCCAATTATGCTCAATTAATGAAAGGATTTACTCGGCTTCTCAAGAAAGGTTACGATTTTGTATGGGACGATATTTCCAACAAAGCCTTTGAAGCTTTGAAACTCGCCTTAACCCCTAATAGTCAAGATTATTTCCTGTACTTAGCTGCTTCAGACTCTATTATTTCTATGGTTCTAGTCCAAGAGGATGATTCACATGATTCACATGTTATATATTATTTGAGTTGGAGTCCCACGACCACCGATACCAAATATTTACATGTGGAGAAACTGGCCTTGGAAGCTGTTCAAGCAGTTCAATGTTTTCGTCACTACATCTTATTATGCAGAACCACAGTCATTTCCAATTGCAACCCCATGCAACACATCCTTACTCAAGAATTGCTGGGGGGGAAATACTCTAAATGGATATTTATTCTCCAAGAGTTTGATTTGGAATTTGAGCGTGCCAAGTCAAAGAAGTCTTTGGTTTTTGCCGAATTGATATGTGACCTTCCCTCTAGTGAAACATAAACCATGGCAGAGGATTCTTTACCTGACAAATATCTCTTTATGATTAGTTTTGAATACATATGGTATGTAGATATTATCATTTATTTCCAAACCCAAACTTTCCAGCCTGATATTTCTAGTACAGATCGTCATCGTATTCGATATCAAGCCCATCGATACATTATCCTTGGTGATACCCTTTACCGCTGTGGTATTGATTCCATATTTTGACAATGTCTCACCTATGATGAAGCTGAAAAATCTTTGAATGAATTTCACTCTGGGGCATGTGGCAGTCAGATGTCTGGGTATGACATTGCCCAAAATATCTTACGAGTTGGTTATTTATGGCCTTCATTGTTTAAGGATTGTATTACTGCTGTTATTGGATAAATAGGTGAATGCAGACATAAATTGATTGTTGGCACAGGGGTAGACCCAGGGTTCAACGCTACAACAATGCACCAACAAAACCCTAACTATCGGCCATTTCAAAAACACCTGCAAAGCAGATGAAGTCTTACCTGAGGTAAAGGTAGGGGTGCTTGCAGGACACCATTGTCTGCAACCTTAGCCAGGACACAGATCCGTGATTAAAAAACCTTAACAAAGCACTTAGTAGTTACAGTTCGTTAATATTCAGCCTTAGTTTACAATGCAGTTAAACCCTAACAATAGATCAACACAGTATCTATACAGATCCAATATAATCAAGCACTAAGAATACCAACATAGATCAGATCTAGCATTTATTCACATTATTTAACACTAAACTACCATATCAGATACATATAACATACATCAACGCACTAAGCATTCAATCACATAGACAAGAGAGCAACCATAAAGCACATAGCAACCACAACGCAGGATATACGTGGTTCACCCCCACCCCGGGGCTACATCCACCAACTCTTCTTCTTTACTATCTTCTGTCAATATTCTACATGCACAGAGCCATGATATCTTACTCCGCAGAGGACAAGAGATCTACGCACCTCGCTAGATCCTCCTTCCCTACAACACAAATCCTTCCATAGTCTCTTACAATCACTTGCACTTAGCTCTGCAAGTATCACATAGTCTGCGCACAAAGCAATATAGATGACTTGCACTTAACTCTGCAAGTCTTAATCACATCTTCTTGCACATAGATAATACTAACACTTAGATACATGTACTTTCTTACATCACCTAGATTTCTATTTATACATTACAAAATGGGCCTAAACATGGGTAAAACCCATGGGTCAACATCCCTATTCCCGTTACATAAGCCCAAAACCCAAAAAGTTCCCTAAAAAGGGACCGAGATCCCGTGATCTCTGCTTTGACTTGTTCTCCATCTTCGACATCCTGTCGAAGTCCCAAAAGTAGGTCAAACATGACCAAGGATCCTCAAAACTTGGTCAAGGGCCAACATGCCCCCAACACTCACTTGTGACTCGTCTCGAGTCACTCTGGTCTGGGTAGCTGTGCTTCAAAAGCCTCGAGCTTGGCTCGAGCTTCTTCGACCTGTTGCTGCGCCAGGGCCTCCTACTCGAGGAACTCTTAGATGACTACTTTGTTGACAGGTCCCTCTAAATGTTGTTCAACTGCAACGACTACTTGTTCCAACTCTACGCCTTGGCCTTTGATCTCCTCAAACATTTTTCAAGCTTCATCTTAGACTGGTTGGAGCATTTGAGTTACTTCCATAACTTTGCTCTAAATGGTGTGGACCTATTGTTGAGCAGTGTGCTTTTCCTGGGATATCTTCATCCTCTCAATGGCTGACAAGAGCTTCAACTGCACCTGTACTATCACTGCTTACTGCTTTGCTTCCTGGAGTTGTGACTCCAGTACCTTCAGCTCAGTATCTTCAGTGAGTCACTCATAATTATGTGCACTGCGATTACTTAGCTGTTTGCATTCCAGAGCGAATTCTATGATCCTCTTGACTGCGCTCTGGGCAGTGGCTTCTCGTTGATCTCGCACGTCCTGCGGGGTACTTGGCAATGTTCATAGTTCGAGGTATGCGATTCTCTGTTGAAGCTATGGATAGCTTCCGCAAGCTTCTCTACTTGGTGTTCCACTGGGTATTCCTCCTTTTTCTCTAAGCTTGTCACAGAGCGAAGTGCTTTGCTGACTGCTTCTTTTACTCCCACTTGCTCTGTGAGAAACTGCTCTTTCTCTTGCTGAATCTGCGCTTTCTCTTCTTCAAACTTAGCTTGGAGGGCAACCTTTTCTTCTTGCGCAACTCGACGTTTTTCTATAAATACCTTTTGTACTTGCTTTAGGGCCTCTGTGGCATGTTCAGTTTCTTCCTGTGCGCGACGAAGGTGAGCTTCGGTCGCATCAGCTAGTCTGCAGAGTTGGACTGACTCATCTTCCAACTCAGGTGCTTCTGATGGTGGGGGTGCAATGGATATACGCTCATCTAACATACACACTCTCGATCATAAAACTCAGGTGTATGGATGAGTGCTCAAAGCAATATAATCAGTGTCAAGCTTACTAATCACAACATGGTAGCAATGGGTTCTCTTGTTAGCTCTGATACAATTCACAAAAGTGTTCTTGGCGCAATAATCGACGGACTAAGTAGACACGATGTAACAAATCTCTCCAACGAATAAGAAGCTTTCCATCAATGCAGTTTTGTCCGTTGCAGCGTGGTCCCAATGGTACGATAGTGATATTTCTAGTCATAACTCCTGTTCTAACCGTTCTGGAATGTCGATGCAATGATTATAATGCTTCCAACGATCATATCGCTTCGCCATGGAGAAGTTTGATGGGGCGCTGTTTTGATATCTTGATGAAGTTCAAGTTTTGCAAATCTTCCTTCCGTGAAGTTCCCTTTGGGCCCTTCTATAACTTTTCAATCTCTGCTTTCTTCTTACTGAGTTTACTAGCCTTCTTCCCGGTGATCTTCATCTCAATATTCTTTTGTCCATTCTGATTCTTGTCTTCTCTTGGCATAGCAGCTTCACGTTGTTGAGATTCTTTGATAGGATCAGAGAGTAATATGGGTGCTTTGCTCATCTGTGAATCTTCTTGTGTTCTTTCAAATTCGTGATCCAAGTTGCTGGTTCTAAGTAGCTTCGATCTGTTCTCCTATTTTGCAATCAAGTGTGCTATCTTCCTAGTCATGAAATATTTTAAATCCTATTTTTTCTGTTTTGGGGCCTCCTCTTCTTTTCTTCTGGTATGATCTTTCTCGATCCAGGTTTTTCCTAATAACATAGTAAATGGAGTGATGTTCTCAATGATTCTAACAACCTCAAAATATTCCTCTATTGAAGCTCCATGAGCACTCATAGATACCTGGGTGATTCTTCCACATAGGGTTATCAACTTTCCCTGGAATAAATCTATTCCTCCTAATGAAGGAGTCATATCAGGATTTCCTAAAGCTTCCCAAGTTATTTCTGTCATGATATTTACTTGTGTTTCCTCATCCAGAACACAATCTATGTCGAGGTCTCCTATTCTTGCTTCTATGCATTCTTCTTCTTTGAAGATATTTGATAAGTTGATATCTCTGTGATCATTCAGGGTTTCCTTGATTTGCAGTAGTACCGTCTCTGATTCTCTCTGGGGTTCTGTCATAGTCTCAGTTTCTTGGCCTTCCTCAAGGTTTTCTTGTCTCATATTCATTCTGTCAAGCTTAGCAATCATTCTGGGGCAATCTAAAACTTCATGGTCCATAGATTTACAACAAGGACAATGGGGTCTTCTTCCAGGGCATTCCTTAGCAAGCTGTCCCAGTCTTCTGCAACTATAACAAAGGGTTAATCCTCTTTTTTTCTTAAACGATCCCCAACCTTTCCTATACTATGCACTAAGATCATAGTAGCTAGCTTGCAAAAAATTCTTTCTAGGATACTGTATCCATTTATTAGTCCAAACATTCTTTCTATGCATAGGAATAACATATCTTTCACTATTTCTATCAGATCTACTCATATCAAACCTTCTTTCTTCTAGCTGTGCCCTAGTTTTCAGACTAGGA
>CBVK0101288486.1:0-15710 GCA_900067695.1 Picea abies | reverse complement strand
ATTGGCATATATCACATCAAAATACACAGATATAAACATCTCATACATCCTGTCACATCATATAGGAAACATAGACATTATCATCATCATCATCAAAAACAAAACACATGTAACACATTTGGATCTCAAAATATGTCTACTCATGTATATATAGCACCCGAATGTTTACATACAAAAAATATAGGCCCTTCCGCCTGTGCCACATAAAGGGTACAAAAATAGGCTCACCAGCCTATCAAAAAGGTACATACAATCAGGGGGCCTCTAAAGCACCCCCAGCTGCCCCTCCCTCAGGAGGCGGTGGTGGCCCACCCCCACCTACCCCAGGCGGTGCTGGTGGAACATCCGCAGGACCACCCTGCCCAGGCGGCAGGCGTCCACTCGTCATCGCAGCGAGCACAGCTGCTCGCCGCATGATCGACCGCCATGGTGGCGGTAATCCAATGCACTGCTCCAGGAACTCCTCGTCCTGGATCTGGGTCCACATTCCCTCAGGCACGTCCCGAAAAACCATCTCAAAATGACGGACTAGATCCTCATCATCCCTGGCTGCCGCCGGAGGAGCATGAGATGGCCCCGCGCCAGGGTCATCCCAGCGGCGCCTCTGCGCCGGTCTCTCGAGCCCTGCTGGTCCTCCATCAGCCTCATCCCTCGGACCCCGCCCTCCACGCGATGGTCTCTCCTGCTCTCACTGTGCAGGCGCTCTAAACACCTCCACCTCACGCCCGCGAGGTGCCACATCTGCACATGCACCAAAAAAGCAAACAAAAGATGGTATCAGTGTCTATACAACAAACATAAGAATTGGTATATCAAAATCACAAACATAAATCACAAAAATACGCGACATACCTCTGTGGTCAAAAACCTCCCCAGGAGGCAGTATCATATCCGGGTCCCCCCGAAAGTCCACCCCCGCATAGGGGAACCGGAGGATAAACTGCGGCGTCTACCGCCATATTTGTGCTGCCTCCTCTGTGAAGTAGTGGCCCCCTTCGCCACCGTCATGGCGAACCAAAATCTCGGACCACCGCCTCAAATGCGGCTCCCGTACCGCTGGTACCTCCAACACCACCCTCGGCCGCAACGCCAGCACCCTCTCTAAGAAAAAGGCCACCAGGATCGAGCCAAAAGCAAACTCACCCCTGCCTGTGGACCGACAATGGTCCAGCTGTGAAATCATCTGCGCATGTAACATCAGACCCCAGGCGAACTGCTCACAACCCACCACCACCCTCTCCATCAGCAACAGCTCGCTACCACTAATCCAGTGGGGCGCTCGGGTCCTGTATACTCGCACGATCATCTCTGCTATGCAACGATGCAGTAGAACATCGATAGCACTGATACGCACTGATGACCTAGTCATATAGTGCCCACCAGAGCAGAATCGCCCGGCAACCTCCGCCAAATCAGTCTCCCTCGGCAGCACAGGCACTGTTGGCAACGGTGTTCCCCGAAAGGGGAGCCCAGTCAGAAAATAGATATCCTCCACCGCAGTGAAGGTGACCTGCTCTCCTCGCACGAGGAAGCAGTGTTTCTCAGGGCTCCACATCTCAATCAGAAATCGGAGCAGATACTCCTGGGCCCGTATCAGAGGGCACTCAAAAAACTTTAGTAACCCACTGGCTGCTAAAGATGCCCGCACTGCCAGCCTCGCCTCGGCCACCTCCTCCCGCAGCGACTCTCAGTCCCGCTCACGCCATCGCACATCCATGCTCTCTGATCGTCGCCTGCACACAACCAAGAATCCCATATTAGCTTAGATACATCAAATAAGCTAATTTTTTCACCTTAAAACCTTGCCTCCAAGGCGCGGTTTTTTCCCCCACAGGCACGCACATATGCATGCCTGTCCGCCATACAGATGCGCACACATGCACGCCTGTTCACTTCACAGGCGCGCTCTAGAGCGCGCCTGTCTACCCCACAGGCATGCACTCATGCACGCCTGTCTACCCCACAGGTGGGCACGCATGCGCGCCTGTCTACCCCACAGGCGCGCCCTAAGGCGCGCATTTTCAGTGTACAGGCACGCATTCATGCGCACCTTCCACTGAATCGCCCGTGCATTGGGGCCCACCCTCTACCCAAAAATCCCCTAAACCTCCCGTACGGCCCCCTATACCTACCCTACCTAAACAATTGAAACCTATAGCTATGCAGGATGTTCAAAGCACTAACCTGAATCTCGCACACCGGGAATCAGATGCCTGGTGCTCTCAAAATCGCTCAATATCCTCTAGATCTGCTGTGGAATCACTATAGTAGCAGGTACAAATGAGGTGGCAATGTCGGCCCTACAGCTATATATAGGGTTTTTTCCAAACTTCCACTCACCATTCCGGGAGCCCACGGCGTCCATTTTCTAAACCGTCTTCAGCCACGGGATCAGCGTCCTGCCGCCTACATCATGGTTGTCCCTGGGCCACTTTTCATCCTGAGCCCCCGGGGCACCCTTTTTTCGCATCATGGCCAGGTACGCATGCGCATTGTCACATTTATCTAATACATGCTCATATCTTTGATACTCTTCAGATATTGTTCACTTTGGGTATTTGGTTGTTATGTGTGCAGGTACTTGCTCATCGGTCATCGACATCATCCCTTCAGGTATATATTCAGCACTAGCATGTAGTCTATCCCACTGAATTGCACTTACATTTCCAGACACACCTTCTGATATTAGCCTTTAGGATCCTCATTTCTGGCTCTACAGTACCCAAACCTCCATTTTTGCATATGCGGTACTGCAACCCGGTAGCATCCTCACCCACATGAGTTGTCCCATTCATAGCACCTTTTTGCACTTTTGACACTCATGCTATTTTTATTACCCTTTAGGGATGGGAGTCCCAGTAGTGTTACATCATGTTGCGAATTAACCACATACTTCTTCTCGTCATTTTGCTAGCTTCCCATATGGACTCCCAAATCATCTCTTTATGGTTATGTTCTTTTTTACCTCCACCTCCGCAGGACCATGAACCCACCATTTCATCCACCATTAGTTTTCCCATCTGCGAACCTATCTCCATTTCACCAACCTCATACAGAAACTCGCCAATGGGGCCCCCACCCTTCATCAGTTTCTCATGACAATTCTGCCCTCCTTGCGGCATGCATTTTTTACACTGGGGCACCCGTTTCTGTATTTGTACATTTTTTTCCCCAAAATTATTTATTATTTATTATTTATTGTACAAACACCTTTCCCTTCAGTCAGTACATTCTTTTTCGTCATCGTTGGCGACTTGCTTTTTTTGGCCATACGCAACCCATGTCACCATTGGATTGGAGAAGTACTTATCATTTACCCTTGCCGACATCGTCCATATCTTCAGAGTACCCCGCAGGTCAGTTACCCATACCCTCTGAATTTGTTCACCTTGTCCTGCCTCTGGCACAACTTAGCCTCAGTCTTGTCGTCCCCCTGACACTCGACCTTGTTACACGGTTGTGGCCACTGCTTCTCTCATATATCCTCCAACCAAGGGCAGTCTTGAGTCATCCCACTTCTTGACTTCGTCCATGTACCCCTGTCACTTCATCACCTAAGTAGATTCCACGGAGCACCTTTTTGCCTCTGGGAGTCGCGTCCCCCTTTTGTCGACATCACAGGGGGAAACACCATTGCTCCCTGCTGTCGTTGGCCCCCATAACATTCGACGCCAACACTCCCTCATGTTATGGTGGGTCTTACTTTGTGACTATTGCAGTTCTTTTTTTTTTATTTGCCCAAGACCTCTAAACTTGGTAGGGCCATCAATGCCCACATCATCGTCGCTGCTTATTACAGTGATCATTGCCTGGTATTCAGAGTATGATCCATTGCAGAATTGTCTTCTGCCTTTATCATTTACCGCCCCTGAGGGCACTGCAGTTGTCTACACCAACACTTCCATCATCTCTTTTCAGAGTTACAACACATGAGCATGGGGCATGCCCGCCTCGTTTGTACACAGTTGTATATTTTTTCATGCACGTCTCTCAGAAGGTCGAGATACAGGTTCCTTTTTTCCTCCAACGGATCGTTCCGAAGGGTCCCACTATATCTTTCCCTTACAACAACATTCTCAGTAGAAGAAACATTGATGGATTTCGGCTATACGTATGCTCCTAACCTCGTCCATCAGGGGGCATCTATTATCACTGAAATTTCGTCTGCACATGGCGACAAAAACTCCACATCATCAAAATAGCAATGAAGTCATTCATGGCACTGAATTAAGTTCACGGCATTCCAGAAGAGTCAAAAACTATACAAAGTAACCAAAAAATTGAAGGGCGCTTTACAGCAGTAGGGTGCGCGCACGTATGCGCGGGACAAAAACGTGTTACGCGCGCGTGCACGCGCCCGACGTGCGACTGTCCACATAAAAAGCCATGCATCTGCTAATACGGTGCATTAATTGCTTAAGTCAGCCTCCCGACCGCCAATGGACCAGCCCTCGAGGTGATTTGACCCTCAGATCAGGGTCGGCTCTGCAAATTCGACGAATTTATGGCTTAAGCGAACCCTAAACAGGTCTGTGTTTACACCGAAAGCCAGTTACGTGACCGACTGGAAATTGCTATAAATAGTCGTGGAGACCCACTGTTTCAGCAGAGAATTCCCAGAAAAGTTACACTGTCCAGATTCAGAGCTTAGTCTTTTGACAAGCCATCCATGAGCAGCCTAACTCAGAGTTCTTTCACTGTTCATTTCATCTCTACTCGTTTTGTAAGGAAAGCACAATCTTGAGAGCCCCGAAGGACTTTCCGCTGGAGGGAGAGGGAACCTTTATCTCTGTCTTCAGCGTGTACTCTGGTTTCGCTAATAGATCAAGCTTGGAACCATTGAGGACTCCCTTGTCTCATGTTTGATGTTTTTTTTTTGTTTTCGAACTGTTATTTGCTTTCAGCTGTTAATTAGATTGTATTATGTTTTGTTTTTTGTTTCCTGTTAACACCCTTACTGCCACAGATGTTCTGCCTTGGTGAACCCAACAAGGCATGCAAAGCGGTCTCCATTTTTCTCACCTGCTGACAGATTGACCATGAACACTTTCCTTTCTGAGATGTGCTAAAACCTGATCTCCTACTTCAAGTTGAAGTTCCCTACGATGTTGATCAACTCTGTGCTTGTACTTCTGGTTAGAACTTTGCAATTGTTCTTTGATCTGGCTATGGAGTTTCTGCATTTCTGCAACAAAATCTTCTCCTCCAGCGCTTATGATCTCACCCTGTTCCAATTTTCTCAACTCAGACACTCCCCTAGGTTGCATTCCATAGAGTATTTCGAATGGACTCCTTCCAGTACTCCTGTTCGGTGAGTCATTGTATGCAAATTCTGCTTGTGGAAGAATCTGATCCCACTGATTATGATGTTCAGTGACTAAACTCCTCAACAATTTTCCCAAACTTCTATTTACCACCTCAGTCTGCCCATCTATCTGAGGGTGATAAGATGAGATGAAGGAAAAAAAATTCCCCATTTTCTTCCACAACATCCTCCAAAAGTGACCAACAAATTTTGTGTCTATGTTTGAGACAATGCTCCTGGGTAGGTCATGAAGTCTCACAACTTCTTTGAAAACTAGATTTTCAACATGCATTGTGTCACTGGTCTTCTAGCCTGGGATGAAATGTGCCATCTTTGAGAATATGTCCACAACCAAAAATATAGAATAAAATCCCCTATGTGTTCTTGGCAATCCCAACACAAAATACATTCTTATTGCATCCCAAGGCCTCTCTAGTATTGGAAATGGTTGATACAATCCAGTGTTCTGTCTTTTCCCCTTTGCATGTTGGAAGATCCTACATCTATTCACAAAATTTATCACCTCTGTTCTCATACCTGGCCAATAATATGAACTGCTCAACTGTGCAAACGTTTTATCATGGCCGAAATGTCCAGCCAATCCTTCGTTGTGCTTTTCCTTCAGAAGATTATCCCTTATTGATCATTTTGGTATTCACAACTGATTTCCTCTGAACGACAGTCCTTCCTGAATAATGTACTCTATCCACTGACTTTTATCTCTCAACACAGGATTAGCACATGCTTCATATGCCTCCTTGAAATCTGCATCATCATGATACATGTCCTTAAGGTGTTCAAACCCCAAGGTCCTCACTTGGAATTCCTGCATGATCAAACATCTCCTGCTTAACGCATCAAATCCCTTGTTAGAATTCCCAACAATATGTTTTATGACAAAAGTAAAACTTTGCATAAATTCAACCCATTTTCCATGCCTTTGATTCAGTTTTTCCTGTCTGGTTATGAATTGTAAATCTTGGTTATCTCTATACAAGACAAACTCTTGCGGGACAAGATAATGCCTCCATTTCTTCAATGCTTGAATTATGGCATAGAAATCCTTGTCATATGTGGAGTATTTTTTCTTAGTCTCATTTAGCTTCTCGCTAAAATAGGCAATAGTTCTATTATCCTGACTCAAAACTGCTCCTATTCCAACTCCACTTGCATCACATCTTACCTGAAATGTCTTCCCAAAAAATCAGCAAGATCAGAATTGGTCATTCTGTTATCTTCTCCTTTAGTATATTGAAGCTCTTTTCAGCCTCCTATGTCCATT
The DNA here is from genome assembly GCA_900067695.1 of Picea abies. Lineage (NCBI taxonomy): Eukaryota > Viridiplantae > Streptophyta > Pinopsida > Pinales > Pinaceae > Picea > Picea abies. The sequence continues at coordinate 9,123 of CBVK0101288486.1, read as the reverse complement.
TAAAATACTTGTGCCACTTCTTCATTGTATCCATCATTGGCTCACAAATTCCACTGAAGTCTCTAATGAACTTCCTATAGAAACCTGCTAAACCATGACAGTTCCTTACCTCGAACATGCTCCTTGGTGACGACCATTCTCTGATCGCTTTCACTTTCTCTGTATCCATATTCAGTTCATTCGAAGAGATCACAAAACCCAAATAAATGAGTTATGTCTTCATAAAAGAGGACTTCTTCAAATTGATCAGCAGCTTCTTCTGTTGTAGCCTCCTCATTACTAGCGTTAGGTGCTTCAAATGCTCCTCTTTAGTCTTGCTAAAGATTAGTATATCATCTAGATATACAACCACGAACTTGCCAATGAAATAGTTCATAATTTCATTCATCAACCTCATAAAAGTGCCCGAGGCATTCATTAAGCCAAATGGCATAACCAACCACTCATACAAACCTTCATTCATCTTAAAGGTTGTTTTCCATTCATCACCTTCTCTCATCCTGATCTGGTGATATCCACTTTTCAGGTCTATCTTAGAAAAGAAATTTTCTCTACTTAAGCAATCCATTAAATCATCCATTTTGGGTAAAGGAAATCTATACCTGATGGTGATATTGTTGATGGCTCTCGAGTCTGTGCACATTCTCCATCCTCCATATTTCTTTGGGCTTAACACAGTTGGTACTGCGCATGGACTCAAACTTTCTCTGACCAAAACTTTGTCTAGCAATTCTTGGACTTGGTTCTTCACCTCCCCATTCTCTCGAGGTGTTAATCTGTATGCTGCTTTGTTTGGTAGGCTTGCTCCTAGTATCAAGTCAATATGATGACTGATACTCCTGATGGGTGACAATGAGTTTGGCAGCTCATATACCACTACATCAATGAAATTATCCAATAGTTCCTGAACTTCTTTAGGCAAATCATCCATTGATGTACTCATAAGGATGACTCTAGGCTTCCTCACCACAACGAACTACATCTCCTGTTCTTCCTTGACTTCTTTCAGGAGTTCCTTCCCACTCATGAGAAGTATGCTTGTGCTAGCTTCCTCTTTCACTCTTTTCTCCTCCATTGGCAGCAACATATGTGTTCTACCATTCTTCTCCAATGTATATGTATTCTTCCTTCCATTGTGGATGAAATTTTTGTCAAACTGCCATGGTCTTCCCAAAAAAATGTGGCATACATCCATGGGGATTACATTACATAGGATTTCATCTTTATATCCTCCTATTTTAATTTCAACCAGGCATTGTTTAGTAATCGTTACCTGGTGTCTTTTTTGCAACCATGAGACCTTGTATGGTTTTGGATGTGTAGTTGTCTTCAGCTCCAATTTCTCTACTATCTTTGTGGATACTAGGTTGTTAGTGCTCTCACTATCAATGAACATCTTTCATACTTTGTCCTTAGTCTTGCAAGTTGTCCTAGAGAGGTTGTTTCTCTACACTAGCTCTTCAATTTCTGCCTCTGGTTTTAAGAGAACTTTTCTCAACATCAGGGATGCTCCATCCTATGCTCCTTCTGCTTCAACATCTCTTTGTTGTTCTTCTGAAATGTGAGCTTCTCCTCCTCCTTCTTTCTTCTTCTTGGGGCATTCCCAAGACATGTGTCCTATCTTTCCATAGGCATAACTTCTTACTCCTCCTCTGCCTCTTCCTCTAAAAGAGTTTCTTCCACCACCTTGTCTTTCCCTGGAACTTCCTCCTCGTTATGAGTGATTGTGTGGTTTCTCAGCCTCATCCCTAGACTAATGTGATCTTTCACGATTAAATCCCTTGCTCTTGCTTGGGACCGAGCTTTTACCTCTTCCTCACTAACTTTGTTTTATGTTCAACTTCTCCTCTGCCTGTAGCACAAAATGATAAGCATCCTCCATGGTTCTGACTGACATCATGTTGAGCTCATCCTGGATCTCATATCTCAAGCCATTTATATATCTGGCGAATTTCTCTTCATCTCACTCCCGTTGTCCAGTTCTAATGTTTAGCTGGTATAACTCCTCGGTGTACTCCTTAACTGTCATCCCTTTCTGTCTCAGGTTCTACATATTCTTGAATAGATTGATCTAGTAGTATTTGGGTATGAGCTTAGCCTTCAGTTTGGATACCATTCTATCCCAACTCTTTATCCTTTGTTTTCCTTTACTTCTCCTCTCAGCCTGCAGTTCATCCCACCATAGAGTTGCATGCCCTTTTACCCTGGTGGATGCCTGCTTCACCTTCTTCTCCTCATCGACGTCTTCATAGTCAAAAATTTTGTCCATGGATCTTATCCAATCCAATAGTTCTTCAACATCTAGGTTTCCCTCATACATGGGAACATCGATTTTAGCTCTGCCTCCCAATCTGGAAACTGCTCTCAACAAACATCCTTCTACAATACCCTCTCCTGTAGCTTCTTCAACTTCAACCTCTTATCTTTCTGCTTCACTGATGTCTCCAACATCAAGTGCTCTTCTCTACAATGCTTCCATTGTTTCCAATATGGCGTGAAGTTCTCGCATCTCCCTCTCTACATCACGGTTGGATAAAGGTGCCTCTCGTCTCCTTGGCGACATTGTGTTGATTGTTTGTCACACATAGAGTACAACTCCGAGTTCTCTGTCTCTTCCTCTTTCTCTTTCATATGAAGTCTACCGATGAATAACAATCAGCTCTGATATCAGCTGATGTAGACCCCCTATCCCTCCTAAGGGTTGCGTGACCTCCCGGTCAGGATCTTTGATTAAAGAGCCGAAATAGCTCTCTCTTAGTTCCGAGTTGGAACCCTTGACACTAATTTCATAGGCCCTTGTCTGTGTTCACCATACAAATCACCACTAGGCATAATCCCAGACTCCACGAGACCATAGGTGTGACCATGGCTTAGCCCAAAAGGCCTGTACCCAAAAGGCACATCGTGTTTCGATGTTTCAAGATTTCTGATGCGATAGTCCCTCGGCACAAACCCCTCTGAGTCCAAAAACTCCGATGAGGGATAAAAAAGGTTAGATCCTCCCTTTTCCCAACTCACGTGACCACACACCCATGACCACAATATTTACCACAGAAGTGCGTCGCAATTCGCAGTATCAGAACCCGCGATACAAGATGCCTGACCCCTCCAAGTCATGAATGTTGAAATCCCAATGACATGAGATCTACGGCTCAGGTCCCTCTTGGATCGATGACTATGATAATTTCAGTGTTTCGCATTTCATGACTTCACCCTACGCAAAATCTATTCACTCCTCCACCTGGTCGCCGAAATCACAAAATCTCCCCTCACCACGAATCAACGGCTCTAGGCCTTTGAAGATCTGACAGCTTCAATCTTTTTGGGGTTCCACCAATTGAGAGTCCCATGCTCTTGACCCTTGTACTCTCGGTTGCCAAAATTCCTAAATCTTGAGGCACTTGATCAACGGCTCACAATGCTCTCTAGATCTACGCTCATATCTCTTCCCCGTCACTAACCTCCTCGCAACTCCACTTGATCCAACAACTTGCGGGGTCTCACATTCCTCTGCGAAGTTCTCCACTGTCCGTTCAGATCTTCAAGATCTCCCCTTCTGGGTCTACACAGTGTTAAAGCCTATGCACCTACCTCAAATCAGACAGTCTGTGGGATTCTCCACTGTGATCCAATGCTTGATGAGATTCTTCCTCCTGAGCTTTTACTCGCTTCAGACTTAGAAGATTTTATAACTCTTCTAAGGCTCATCCTTCGCTTCTTCCAGGGAATGGGTTCCTGGATCTCGATAACACTTTATGATGTGTTATTCCTCCTGATCTTTTTCTGGTTCAGACTTCAATTTCCCGCACACTCCTTGCGTCTGAGGGATTTTGATAACTCAGATCCACGGTATTTCTTGCAGAGAAATTCCTCTCGATTTCCTTGCATTCCTATCTGGCTCGATGCACACCTTGCAGAGATTCAAATGAAGAGAAATAATTGAAAATGAAAACTGACAGTCACAGTTCCATTCTCCTATGTGGAGATTCATTCACTTGTTCATGAAAACATAAATAACAGGAAATCACAAATAGCATTCACACACACACATTTGGATCGATTTTCCTTCTGTTCTATTCACAAGTGCCAAAAAAACTACAATTAGAGTCAAATTTCAGTAACTCAAAACTGAGATCTCCTTCTAACTCGCAGTTCTCTCTTACAACTAATTTCTCTCTGTATTGCCGCTCTCCCAACTGGGCGTACAAACTTCTACTTAACTCAAAAATATTTCTAGGGTTTCCTCTAGCTACTTGCCTACTCTAAAATTCATCCCACACTATCTTAGTTGAATCGCATTCCAGAGCCGTAGTGGAAACTCTTGCTCTGTTTATGATTTTCAAAACATGCCTCAAAGGGTAAAATTCAGCACTGGCTCAAGCATGCCTCCAAAGGTAAATTATGGCGCTGAGTTAAGGCGGATTTCAAAATTGGTTGCAACTGCCAATGGAAGTTCTGGAAGAACTCTCATGTGTTGAGTGGTCCTACCTCTGTGCACTTGCCAACGATGCTCTTGCATCAATAGATCAGGCCACAAACCACGCAATATACTAAACCCTTTGTTGAGCGCCAAGTTAACAATTTTGAGGTTACAGGTGTCTAAAGTGTTTTTGTGCCGAATAGGCAGAGTTGTTGTCGACCAAGTGCACACAACAAAGATCAAATTACGCTCATGAAAATAAGGGCCTTGGGATATGTAATGGAGAATATAGTATTTGGAAGATATGTGTGTGTATGTGCATGCACACCCATCGCACTATGGTCTAGAGGCAATTTGAAGCAGTTTCCATAACGATGAACCAAATTCAATTCATGGTGATCTCCATCCACACCTAGATGCTTTTTGCCTCTTTGTTGTATCAACATATAGCCACAATTTTTTTAGCAACCTAAACACCCTTAATTTAGAGGGTGTTGGCTTATCATGAAAACCTCTCCTTGATAATAAATAACAATGGAGAACCCACATTGCTACCATGCAATATATTGGAGAAAATAGAAGCCCTAAGGGTTAGCTCAAGCATTCATGAGCCAAACATGAGATCTCTCCCCCAAAGTTGGGGAGGTCACGAGTTCAACTCTCTTTATCCCCTCAAGGTTAGGCTCCATAATCAAGGCAAACGATTTACCTCCTCTGCCAACCATGGATCATAGAACATAGAAGACAAGAAATGGAATTTTATTCAAACTCTTCAAGAGAAAATAGTTGCAAAGATGTCATCCATGTTGTCGAAGAAATAATAGGTGTGTGACTCAAAAAACCAAGATAAGAAAATCATATCAAAAGACAATATTAATAAACCAAGGATATTCAATTTTGTTTAAACACATATAAGTGTATGTTTTCCAATTCTAACAAGAGGGAACACATAGTGTAAACAATATTTTGATGATTAATATAAGCACTTACAAAAAAAATGAAAGATGAAAATTATTTTGTAGGGCATGGGTATGGCACGGTATAGACGAAATGAAAAGCCCTTTCAAGGTAATATAATTAAAGAGATATTTTTGCCACCCCAATTACAAAATCCCAAAAGGGAATAGGATCAAGAAGGGAATAGGTTTAACATGGAAGTGTTTAATTTTCTAACACTCTTGAGATGCCTTTTTCACATTTAGTTACTTGAGTCTTTTATTTACAGGTATGCCTCCCACAACAAGGCTCCATGTAAAAACTACTTTTTTGACTCAAGAATGGGTTTCCATATGATTCTTATAAAAAAAAACCATGCTCTTTGCTTGGATTTCAGTTGTCATATTTGATTCAAATGGCTTTCAAATGATTAGAGCAAAGCCACTTGTACCCCATGGTTGAATTGTAGTTGTGAAATGTCATGGGTGTACCCAATTTGTTGTCCCAACACCAATAAGTATGAGTTTTAGGGATACTTAAATTTAACAAAAAGTCTTTAAGAATAAGATCATGGATTATTTATATGATAATCTTGTTAGTATTAACTAGGGATAACTTTCACTTAAGATTTTCCCACACAAGTAGCCAATTTTTTGCCAGGCCATTAAACATTTCATTGGTTGTGTGGATGCCTGAATGAAACAAATTTAGGGATAAGAATTAGGAGGACTAAACCAAAGGATTACCTACAATAATAATTAAAGTTGATCACCACAAGAAATGTTCATTAAAAGAGAGCCTAGTTTTGAGAGAGGATTCTTTCTAGGCGAAGAAAGGTTTGATCGCTTCATTGGATTTATAGATACTTTGTACCAAGTTATTTTTTTAGGAAATGTATTGCCATGCTTTTTTTCCCAATGGAATCCCTTAACTAATGTGATTCTTAAGGAGACTTTTCTAAGCCTCTTTTCCCTCCATGACTCAAATCACCCACTTTGCACACAACACTTGGGTTCGAACCGTAGTTCTAGTAATTCCCATTCCCCTAAAATCTCTAGATGTAAAACATAAAAACAAACTAGCTCAGTGAAAGCCTATGCTATAAGTTGACTTAGCGTAAATAAATTTTCAAGATGTTATTGGGCAACCTTAGAAGCGACCTAACAATAATAGTAGTAAACATGAGTGGTGATAAAAATTTGGTATAGATTTGGAACTTAGTTTCCAGTGACAAAGGTTTAGTGATTCACTTCTTAATATTCCTCTCTATCATTGCACCACCACTTCCCACAGATTTTTAGGAGAGACCTAGAAACAAAAGGGGATACCCAAAAACTTAAAGAAGTGGTTTGACTATATCCAAGTCTAGTGTTGGACAAAAATCTACATAGGAACTAAGAATTAGCTCTACATGTAACATTGGGTTATGGCCCATAGAATGCTAGAAAATGAGGCAATGAAAAATATACTTAGGAATTCCATGGTATGATTCTAGGATTGCTAGGCTTAATCATCAACAAAATGATCATTAATTATCTGGAAAAAGTACAACTCGGGAAGAGGAATCCTACCATTCCTAGACACCATTTGCAAAAGAAGAAATCGTCGAAGAAGCAAGTGTCTAATCAATTCCTTTGAATTTAAAGTGTTTACACATTCATTCATTATTTTCAACTTTACCATTGATTAGAAAATGAAAGTGTCGACTGGGATGACTAACCTATGCTACAATTTCATGGGCATAGAAGGTTGGGCATGAAATCATAAGGAAATTTGATGGCTTAGTTATGATGGAGAGTAGGGATAAAAATAAAAACAAAGTTGACTTCTAATCCCCTAAATCAATTATGTGATAAGAAGTGATGAAGCTAAGTGTCGATGCATTTAATGGCTAGGGTAAACACTACACCCATGGGGATTTTTTCTTCTCATGGAACAATCAAGGGGATTGGTCATGTGTGAGTTGTAAACAATTATAGTTAGGGCTCTTAAATTTTGAAACCGATTATGAACTTAGTGCTAAGGGTACGATTGGAGCATTCTAAAAGGATGACTTAGCATTTCATCAAGCATTCTATCAAGCATTTCATCAAGAATTCTATCAAGCATTTCATCAAACAATTAGCATGCACACTCAAGAGACAGGAGAAATAAGTCAAACCATTTCCTTCGGTCGTGTTCCCTCCTTTGGTGAAAAACCGTGTGCCCTCCTCCTCTGCAAATATGTGTGCCCTCCTCTTCTACAAATCCGTGTGCCCTCCTCTACAAATTCATCTGCCCTAGCCTCCTCTCGTGTGCCCTCCTCCCGTGCACCTCTCCCTCCTTCTCCTCCTTCTCCAGTCCTCCTCTCCCTTCTGTGCTCCAAATCCATGCTCCTGTGTATGGAGGTGTGCAATTGTGGTGGTGAGTGCGAGTATCTCTGTGTGCGATCCAAATCTATGCTCCTTATAGTGGTGTGAGACTGTGGTGATGAGTGTGAGTAGCTCTGCGAGTGAGTGTAGTGGTTGTGTGATTTGAATTTTGTTTTGTTCATATTGGGGGGTTTAAAATTATAAAAACATGAAAACAATATATTTCCTAGTATATAGGGGTCAGAGGATATTTTTAATATATTTAAAACATATGGAAATTAGAGAAGGATTAGAATTAGGTATGTGATGATTAGAATTAGGTATAAATAGGTCTAAATTAGGTTAAATTAAAATAACAAATCATTTTTCATAATCCTCATCCAGATCTTATAAGAGTTATGGCATGTCAACATATTAGAGGTAGAAGAAAAAAAGGTATTAAAAATATCACAAAAATAATGTATACCTATGATATCTATGGGACATAGGTGGTTTTCTAATTGGAAAGGTGTAATGGAAAAGTGGTTCCACAAAAAGATTTTCGGAGGAATAATTTAATATCTAGTAAAATGAGGAGTATTATTAAATATACCATGAACACACATTCTATGTCATTGGTTCACTAAGTGAACCCCCCGTGAAATCTCTTCTATGATTTTGGAAATGTGATTGAAAAATTATAAATTAAAGGATTGATCAACCCTTCTATATTACGATAAACAATGAAAATGATTAATTAAAAAATTGAATGTATAAGGAGTGACAAGCCCTTCTGTATTCTTCACCTAAAGAGATATAATTTTAGGAGTAAATATATTGAGAAGGGTTGATCAACATTTCCACAATATTCTCTGCAACGGAAATCAATTATATGATATATAGTGAGTTAGTACTTTTATTTCTAAAAACATACAATAACTAGATTAATTAATATATTATGTCAAATATATTAACACTAGTATTATCGATGCAAATAAATAAGTGTACATGTCGTAACAAAGTCACTATGTGTTTTCATTTCCATCCCTTATAATAGCAAGAAGGGTGTTTTACATTGATGAATATGGTTTCCTCTTGATGGGACACACACATGAAGACATAAATGGAACTTATAGGAGGTCATCAGCTCAAATTAAAAAAAAAAAGACATATTTTCACTGCTACGGATGGTGAAAACTTATAGATATGAAGATCACAATTTCTTCATCTCATATCTAATTCATGAATTTTTTTACTTACAAAAGATTCATGGATCCACACTTGTTGGGAAATAACCACAAGATAATTGATATCAAAGGATGCCACTACTTCAAATTCCAACTTATTGATGACACACCAATCATGCAATATAAATCCTCGATTGATAAGGGAGGGGAAAAATATTGGCATCCCATGATAACTTATTGGGAGAATATC
>CBVK0101288476.1:0-15308 GCA_900067695.1 Picea abies | reverse complement strand
CCCAACATATGAGATGGTGAGTGGTGATACTGACTTCAACCCCAACATATAGGGAAATAAATTTGAATCTTGCACCTACTCATATGAAATAATAAAGACTTTTTGGTCATGGGGTAATCCCATAATATTGAGATTTGGTCCATATATGTGTGAGAATGTGTAGTGCTATGTGTTGAATGGTAAGATGTCTTTCTCACCCTTATTTATGAAACCTCCATTCCTCATTATTAGATATGAAACTAAGTTAATAATGACTATTAATAATATCCTCAACTATTAACTCATTATTAACACAATATAAAACCCACTTTAACATGGGGAAGAAATTTGAGCCTTGCATTTTTTCCATCGAATAGAAAACACCTTAGTAACTATTAACTCATTATTAACACAATATAAAACCAGATATTTGAGCCTTGCATTTTTTCCATCTAATAGAAAACACTTTAGTACTTGATCATATGGTAATCCCCATAATTCCCTCTATAACAAATAAATCATATAAATGGGTAAAACTTAGATGACCTAACATAGAATTTCAGAGAGAGAGAAATATTTACATACATGCAATATTCATAAAAAATGTGAATGGGATAGAAAGATATGGTATAGAGAAGAATCATAATATAAGCTTATTTGACTTGGTGGATGAAGGTGTCATTGCAAAAAATATAAACTTTAATGGAAATACCAACATCATCTGTTGGAAAGGGTAACCACACTCTCAAAGGTGTTCCAAGATTATTGAGAAGGGTAAACCCTTTTTGTATGGAAACAACAATAAATATTTTCCATCGTGACTAAGAAACATCATGTTTTTTTGTTAGGAAGATTAGGAATGGAAAGATTACAAAAATTCCTCAATTTGTAGTTGAGGCATGATACACTTCAAACTATGAACATACCACATGAACTTAGAAAGCCTTGTAGATTGGTAGTGGTATAACATGTTTCTCAGTCAATGGTTGAAGATATGGAAATAACAATTGGAGAAATAACTTCTTATAGTTATACTACTCAGGTGTTAACCTCAAGCCAAAAATTAGGGGACGAATACCAACCATTTGAAAAACATATTTACATGAATCAAAATATTGCTTGATAATTGTTTAACAAATTATTAGATAGATAAGCTTTGTTTACCTTATCACCATGGGATATAGGGCCTTGTTATAATATAAGGGACTACACAAAGAACTTATCTATAGTGTAGTTACATAGCATAATATACAAAATAAATCTACAAGTAATATACAAGCATGCATACAAAGAAGGAGGAAGAGGATAAAAGTAGTAGTGGAACCAACATTAGGTAGTCTTTTATTATAATATATGAGGCACCACTAGTTACATCATATGATCACATCTATTTATACATCGATAACAATGACATGTAGTCACAACTACTCTAACTACCTTGATTGGTTGACATATCATGTCAATCAATCGACTCGACTTACTTAGTCATCTTGTCTATATAGTTGAATGCCATATTACATTTGGTCAATTGAGTGGACTACTAGACTAGTCATTGAGGGCCTCCAACATATCACCCACCCTCAAATCCTTCTTCATCCCAAAGAAGGGGGAGATTATAATTGCACAAAATTACAAAAATTGAAATCCCAAAAAATTACAATAAGCATACTTAAGATTGTTCTATTGTGACACTTGTTGATGGCATTGGTTTCTTTGGTACTAACTCTACTGGTGGTTCACGCTAGTTGGTCAATGTTCTTGGTTGAAGATGTTTAGCTAATTTTTTTATAGAAGTGATGGTGGTGTATGATTCTTATTCATCTAGTCCTATGAGATTCACAAGATATGGGTTGTTTCTCAAAGTTTAGGCAAGTTCACCCATGGCCATGTTGGTAGTGGTCACCACAGACAATGGGATACCACTACATAATTGATATGGATGAACATTTTTTAAGAATTTCATTGGTGATCATTACCCTATTGCCACTCTGATCACTTATTCCTCAGGGATTGTGTTTGCAATATTCCTTACTTCATCCTTTGTTGTCTTTTGTGCCAAAATTCCTTGGGATGGAACCATGTTATCTTCTATAAGATGAAAACCCTCAATGGTCATCCTAATATTCTTGTCCTCTAATACTAGGGTTTCCTCTCTCTATTTTCCATTAGCACTATTCTATTTATTGAACCTTAGACAATGCTTCTCCTAGGCATTATTTGCTTGTTGGTTCCTACATGGTTTTAATCCCGACAGCTACTATTTTTCAAAAAAATTGTTGGTCCGATTTGCTCATTCTTTAGAATCCAATCTTTCTAATATTCAAATTGATTCTTTCATATTAAAGAGCATAGTTTCTTCAATATTCAGTAGGGTAGAGACCATTTAGGTATTTTCTCTTTCTATTGAAGGAGGGGTCTATGAAACTTGGTAGGGATTTCTTCCTTTGTCTATTAACTTAGGGAGTTTTGTTTCTATGGAGGTCTAATTGGTCATGTTGGTTGTATTTATAGTTTTTTTTTGCATGTTGCAGTATTTTCCGCTCATGTGGGGATCATTTCATTGGAACACTTCATTTATTTCATGTAATGAGTGTGATTCATGTGATCGAAATGTGTTTCCCATGAAATTAATTACGTCGTAGTCGAATTGTGTTTCCTGGTCAATGAATTTTTTCTTTTGACTAGGTTACCTCCAAGAGTTCAACTTCTTTGGGATGAAGGAAAAGTATTTAAAAAAATTTCTTTAAGTTATTTCCATGTATATGTTTCTCCCCTTTCCTCTTCAATCTTACACCACTTGTGAAGTAATTTGTCTAGCATTATTGGGAACATATGAGGCCATACATGTTTGTATTTGTGTCTAATTCTTCTCCATTCTCTCTCAAAATATTCAATGTGAGTTAGAGGATCAAAACCTGGCTTGAACTTGACTATTTTAACTGCAAATGAAAACTTTTTCCCACCAAATCATTCAAAAATTATGTGGTTTCCATGGCTCAACTCTATAATTGGGTGTGTGTGTGTGTGTGTGTCCCCTCACCATGAAACCTATATTCTAAACAAGTACACCAAGATTTGTATTCTAATTTTCTCACTAACTATTTTCGACACCTCATCGATATGGACCAAAGGTGAGTGATGCTATTTCAATCATAACAAGCGAATTGAGGTCAGTTTTATATCCATAGGGATTAAGCTTGGATTCTATTTGATTTTATTTTCATATACTATAGGCATTGATTTTAAAGAAAAAAAAAAGAGTATAAGTTGTCTTTGGGTATAGATTCAATTGTCCAACACTCTCTTGATTTTGACTCATAGCTCTCAATCTTCCACTCATAGAGTGTTGTATCTAATTTTTGACTTATTGATAGGGGGAACCGTGTATTAATTCTCCTCTTGCATTTGGTTCCACATCATCTTTATCACCTTGGATAACTTGATATAATTTGTTGGCATTGATCTCCTTTTCATGAGCCTTTGTCCATGCTTTCCCTTCCATAGGATCCAAGGGTATGCTGATATTTTTCACATTCCATTTGAGTTTAATTCTATTTTTTTTAGGGAAATGGTTTCTTTCATCTTTTTATCCCAAGGTTGATCGAAATCTATTTGTTGAGTCCACATATGTTAGTAAATTTGATATTAGTTCTTTCCTTCAAGGGACATTCCATGCTTATGTGGTCTTGTTTAAGGTAGATAAAGTGATAGATATTCTGAATTATTTCTTACCCATGTCCTCCACATATGTGTCAACCTCAGTAACCTCCCCGGTATCCCCCTTTTCATTGATATCCACCTCTTATGCCCCCTTGTCCTCTATTATGATTTGTGGCTTGAGCATGATAGATAGTTTCATAGTTTAGTTTAGTTCAATCATTATATTGGCATTTTTCTCTATTGTGGGTTGAATCTTCACAGATAGAACACCTTTTGGGCTTTGTGTTCTTCAAGTTATTTGGACAATCTTTTGTAGTGTGGTTAGTGATGATTTAATAGAATTCACAATAGTATTCAGTCTGGATTCCTGTGATGTCTAGTTCTCTTTCATTCACATTGTGGTACTTATTGTAGTCCTCAGTGTGCCCTTCATTCATACAGAAGGTGCACATAGATCACTTCTTCCCAAGGAAATATCTCGTAGAAATTTTTGCAACATCTCCAATTTTTCCTTGACTTTTTTGTCCAAGGATGGTGTAGTCTAGTCATTATCAAACTCAATTGCTTGATATTTTTTTAGAGAATCTTTGCATGATTGAATTTCATGCATCCTCAATAGTGCCCTGAGTTTTTTAAATAATCCTTCCACAAACCACCGTACTAAAAATTATTTTTCAATTGTATAAGGGATTTGACTAAGTAGGTATTTGAACCTTTTATCATATTCCCTTATGGATTCTCCTAGTATCTTCTTGATTTCTTTCAATTTTTGTGTATCCAAGTGTTTTATATCTTGTGTTTTGAATAATGACAAGAAATTACTCTTGATTACTATCTTCTTTCTTGTTTGGTTATCTGTGAAGACCATAAACCATGTAAGGGATCTTTTTCTTAGGTCCCTAGAAAACTATGCCATCTTCTTCATTTCAATTGTGACTTTCATAACATCCCAAAATTTCTCATATATGAACTAATGTATCCTAGGGTACTCGTCCCCTTCATACATAGGTAAGTGACAATTTATTGTTTTGTTTGTGAAAGGGGGTTTTGACTTCTACTAAAGGTTTCTCAGTGGGATATACTGTGTTGATTATTTAAATGACTTCGTCGAATGCTTATTGGTATTTTCTTTAACTAATATTGTTTTGAATGGTTGTGGAATTGTATATATTTGATAGGATTGATCTATGTATTCGATTAAATTGCTTGTTTCTGGTTACATCTCTTCATCACAACCCTTAATCAATATTGTATGTACTTATTTAGTTATTAAATTTGATAGGGGGGGATGTTGTTTCCCTCTTTGATTACAACATTTACCTAGTTTCCTTTGATCTATGGAATATGAATCCACAGTCTATTAGTAACTCTTCCTTGTTTTTCTATTTGACTCCACAACAAATAAAGAACATGTTTTATATGTAGGAGATCCCATGGGATTTATCTAATAGTCTGACTTTCTTGATTTGATTATGACAATTCATACACCACATGTCCCAACTTGTTGGTGTCTATACTTTCACTATTCTCTATTATTCTAAAGGTGCATATGCCAACCTCTACCAATTGCATCTCTTCGTCAAACTTAGGAACCATCAGAGCTACTTCCACTTTCACATCTAGTTGATCATCATGAAACTCGGATAGGGTTTGTTCTCCAAATACTCGTCACTCTCGAAGACCTCTTTCTTTTTCGAGATCGACAAGGGTCCACAACATTATGTATTTCAACTCTTCTCCTCTATATTTTATCCCAGTTAATTCATTGAAGGTCGTCCATGGACTTATGATACTACATTCTTCTTGCCATCCCTTTCTTTATTTCATCATCCAATGTATATTCTCTTTTTTTTTTGTCAATATCCTCCATTTTCTTGAAATTCCTGTAGCATTTTCTTCAGGGTAAGTTGACTAGGGTTTTACTCTAGTCGAGACATCTCATGATCGAACACACCCCCAATTTGGACCTTATTTTTACTCTTGGTCGATGATTGTAATATTGGCAATCATGTTCATTTTTGCATAAAGTATTCTAGCTCTTCTTAGTTTGATTGCAGTCATAGTTTAAAAAGTGATCCCACTCATCTTGGTTTTTATTCTCATTAGATTTGATCAAAGTTCTCAGGGGAGGTCACGCTTCGACAATGTGAATAACACCCTTACCAATTAATAATTTTTGTAGCAATGCTAGTACTTTGAAAAGGAAACTATGGTGAATTTTATCATAATACAACATTTTGACATCGTCCAAGGATGTGCTCTCTTCTACTACTTTTTATTCATAGAATTCCTCTATGATTTGTTCAACCCACTTATACAGGTTGGTTCAACTACCATTTATTAGATTTGACAACAATTGTTTATCATTTGTAATATTATTCATGTGCAACTCAGTCAATATATTTATTTATTTCTTCTAGTATTGTCTCCAGGAATTTTCATCTGTTTTAGTGAAAAATTGTTCCCTTATATGTGCAAGAGTCAATTGAGTCCTCCTTGCTTCATTTTTCAAATAACTATCTAATTTACTCTACCACCACTCACAAATATCCTCTACGATCAGCATTTATGCATGCATGCAACTATTGTATAGTCCTAGTTCAAATACTACCAACAACGAAATCAAAGTTGTAATGTAAAGGATTACATAAAGAAGTTATCCATAGTGCAATAACAAAAAATAATATATAGAAGAAGTCTACATAAGAAAACTACAAGTAATATACAAGCATGTATACATAGAAGGAGGAATAGGAGAAAAGTAGTAGTGGAACCAAAAATAGGTAGTCTTTTATTATAACAAATAAGGCACCACTAGTTACATCATATGATAATGTATTTATTTATACATTGATAATAGTGGCAAGTAGTTACAATTACTCTAACCACCTCAGTCGATCAACTTATCCTGTTAGTCAACAAAGTCATTTTACTTAGTTGGCTTGTCTCTGCAATCGACTGACATATTACATTTCATCGACTGACTAGCCTAGTTGACTAGTTGACCAGAACCTCAAATAGGCCTTGTAAATCTCTCTCAACCAACTATCATTTTAATAGTGGAGAGCTCAATTTCGGTTTATGCTTTGAAGGAAAAAAATGGAGATAAGGAGGGGACCTTGGTATTTCATTAAGTGTTTATTTTCTCTATTCCATAGTTGGATGACATTTACAACTTAGTATATTACAAAATCCAAAAGGAATCCGCCCTATTCTTGGTGTTATGCCTTTGAGTAGAGGTTCTATGTAGAGGTGTGATTTCTCTATAACTAACATTCATTAACATGGATCTTACTTTGTCAGAATATAGGAAGTCAACCTAGTCACAAGTGCCACATATCTAGATGTCAAGGGTTAGCAATTTCATCAACCATTATAAAACTTGGCCCTGATATGTAGATTCAGCGAGTGATGTCCATCATCCTTAGTGATTTTTGAATGGAATCACTCTAACTAGACAAAAAAAGTAAGGTAACCTTATGATCCAAAAGTTTATTATTATTATTTTCTACCATCCTAAAAACCATAATATGATTTTCGAAGAATGACAATAATTTTGAGATATTGCTAGCCTTTTTGCCAAACCAATGGCTCTCAAATTTCATCCCTATCTGCAATGCCCATCAAACAACTTGAGTTTGGGCAGGGCTACAAAATCTCCTCAAGAGGATGGAAATTCAAGAAAAATCTAATAATACTTTAGATGAATTTCTAAAATAAAGAACAAACCAAGTCAAAAAGGGCATCATTACATATATATACTTGAATCTATATAGAGCTTCACCTAAATCTTAATAAATTAGATAAAATAATGATAAAGTGGAATAATTCTCTATAAATTTAAAAATTAGATTACAAAAACACTACTTCCAAATACAAAAATTGTCTCAATATATATGAATTGAAATATATATGATTTGAAAGATGTCTTTCCACATGTTGAAGTTTCTCTTTAAAAAATAAGCCCACTAAAATTAGATCTCATCATATACTACAACCATGAATATCAAAGGAACAAACTCCTTTTCTTACGTTCAAAGATATAACATGAATAAAATAACTTGGACTCAAAAGAGAAAATAGAAAAGAAACGGGAAAGAAAGTAAGTTTGTCAACGTTCACAATCCTTCAAAAGAGCATTAAAAAAAACATATGTTCAAAAATTGTCAAATAATTAGGTCAGAACATAGATTAACTATTTTGACTCGACAAAAACAAAAGCTTAAACATGAAAATCAAACACCCATTTTCACTATTTAGAGCGAAACATTGAAAACTTACCTTACAAACTAAGTAATGTCCATGTAAATCTCCACATGTTAAAAAAAAACCAGTGGAATGTTATAAGGTATAATTTTTTCCATAAATTAAGGCTGAAATTTTTTGGAGTTCCCTCAGACGAGTATATGTCGCTGAAACATTGCAGTGAACACATAAGGTCGTTGTTGGTTGACTTGTGATCTATTGGGTTGGTCGTTTGGTTTGGAGGCAAGTTGTAACGTTGGAAATTTGTGTCCAATCCACTGTGCCCTTATTTTGCTGTGCAGGGACGTACTACACGTGATGCCCTGAAATGAAAGTCCACCGTTCACTTCATTTTTCAGCCACCCACTAAACACGAAAGTCCATCGCTTGTGGGTGGTTCCCATGAATTTGAGGAAAATGAACGAAATTCCCACGTCCTCTCATTAAAAAAAACGTAATATTCAATCGCTGCCACTGTCGCTGCAATTCTATATATCAATCAAAATTGATAATAACATCATTGAATTGCTCAGCACTTTCAGGCCTGCAGGCCCTTTTTTTCTCTTCTTCTGGATCGAGGGGAGAAGAAGATTTTTAATTAATATTTACAGAATGCAGGTTATAGGAAGCTGCATGCAGGAAGCTGGAATGGGATCTTATAATTCATGGTTTCCTGAGCAAGAATGGGATCATGTATTCAATAATCCACCTGATGGTATTACTTATGATATTGGAGAAGGGGAACAGTTAATGAACGTCGATTTGGATGCAGCAGAATGGTCTTCTTGGGATGATTTAATCATCGACGTGGACATCAATGGCTGCTCGGTTGATAATACTAACCCTTCCTTGCCAGAAAAGTTGCAGGCAATCGAAGAGCATTTAATGGATGTAGAGCTGCAAGATGGTATTAATAATTTTCAAGAAGATGCAATATCGAGTCCTCGGATTGATGAGGCCATTGTCACAAACAGCAGCTGCAAATCAATCGAGACAGACAATTCAGGCTCGTCTTCTGTCGATATCGATCATGCAGGCAGCCATGAAAACAGATCTTCCAAGGACTTGAACACCATGAGTGATGTGGAGTACAAAGGATTGAGGCTCCTACATCTCTTGACAGCATGTGCAGAGGCAATCTCAGAGGGAGCGCAAGATCTGGCAGAGGTCATACTCTGCAGGTTGAGAGGGTTGGTTTCTCCTACTGGATCCACCATGGAAAGAGTGGCTTATTATCTTTTCAATGCTCTAGTTTACTCCATTAATATGAATTCACTGGGCCATTTGGAGCCCAATGATAAGGGCATGAGTACCAGTAGTGCTAAGGAGCATTTTCTTGGAGCTCTCAAGTTGTTGCATGTTGCTTATCCTTACATAAGAATAGGTCACTTTACTGCTAACCAATGCATTCTTGAAGCAGTAGCAGGCACTGGGCGTACGAATGTGGGAATCCATATTATTGACTTTGATATCATGGAGGGCATGCAATGGCCGCCATTAATGGAGGCCTTGAGGAGTACTGGAGATTATGAGATTGATCACTTGAGGATCACTTCAATAAAATGGGCCGACGAGGATGAGGATGATGATGGCGTGCTCTATTCTGAATGCTGTAAGCACACTGGAAGAAGGCTTTCTGAGTATGCAGAGACTCTGGGGATTCCATTTTTGTTTCAGGAAACTGATTTGAAAGGCCTGAAAGATGTCATATCTGACGATGGTGAAATTGTAATAGTGAACTGCATGTGGCAATTGCCTCACATGGTCAAGCTGCGAAACAAAATGCAATTATTGGAATTTCTAGTGGGCACTCGCCACCTGAATCCAGAGGTTGTTACACTTGCTACGGGCCCCCATGGCAACGATAGTGCAGAGAGGGGTGACTTCATAGAGAGCTTTGCTGGTTGTTTGAAGGATCTGTGCACCATTTTTGACTCGCTTGAAGCTGGATTGCCTGAGCATGGTCTTGCAAGAGCAATGGTGGAGCGCATGTTCTTTGGCCCGGCTATGTCTAGGAGACTCATGAGGAGCCCTGAGAGTGGAGAATCCAACGTTGTTGACATTGCTGTCAAGTGTGGTTATGTTGAAGGTACGATAAGCAATGACAACGTTATGTATGCAAAATATACTCTAGAGTTGTGTAGCGGGGCTGGAAGATGTTATGAAGTAGAATTGGTGGGTAAAAATCGACTAGTTCTCAAATGGGCTTCAACTCCTTTGGTGCGGGTTTCTACTTGGAAATCACTCTGAGCATCATTGTTTGTTATATACAATTTCAAGATCATAATTGGCAACTAAAATGGTCCTGTTTTCAACATCATAATTGGCAACTAAAATGGTCCTCTTTCTTACTCCTATAGTGGCATATTGCGTTTTCTCATTATTAGGATTTCTTTCCATATTAGCATTTTTGTTCTAGTTATATGGGTTGGTTGTATAAACTACAGTTTTATATGCATGACAAATGAAGCTTCAATGGTATTTTCTACATTAAATTTTTTAGTCAATTTGAAAGCTAGCTGATGTTATAACATCCCCCATTCAATAGCACTAAGCTTCATCCTTACTCTAGTACATAATCTCAATGATAAAATGTCAATATTACCATTATGATCACAAACACACGAATCCTTCTAACCTCTACAACCCCTAAGATAATCACTCCCTAAGCGCTCCCCTCTTATCCCTATGACCTTAAATATAATCACCCTTTAAGCACTCTAACGATGTATCCATTATATGCCTTGACTCTTATGACCCATAACATAATAATCCTTTGACACACTATGACCCTCGAACATAGAAACCTCTTAACCCAACAATACCCATAGCTATTATAACTTCGAACATACTATACCTCCTAACCCTTATGATCTTTGATACAATATTCACTCTTAACCATTATAATAGTATACCCCTTGGCCTTAATTATCCCTAACAAAATCACCCCTTAACACATTATGACCTCGAATACACTAACCCCTTGCCTCAATATGACCCCAAGACACTCACCCTTTGACACATTCTAATACCAAAGACATGATCCCCTTGATACATTTTGAACCTTAACCCCTATGATGCCTAATGTAATCACTTCGTAACCCCAATGATGCCTAATGTAATCACTCCCTAACACCTATGACACTTAATGTAATCACTCACTAACTCTTACGATGCATGATGTAATCACTGCATAACCCCTTATGAACTTGAACATAATAACCTACTAATATACCATAACCCCTAATCATTATGATTCTAAACACATTATACCCTCTAATTCTTGTGAAACTTGATACCATTGTCACCCCCTCACACACATCATGATCCCAAAAACTATAAAAGTCTTTATACACTTTGATTTGTAACCCCTATTACCCCTTATGTGATAACCACCCTAACACCTTATGATTACAAATGCACTAGCCCCTAATATATCACAATCCCCAATCACTGTTCCTCTAGACACAATATACCCTCCAATCCCTATGAACCTTGACACTATCAACATATGATACATTGTGACCAAGGCACTAGTCTCATAATAAATAGATCTTGAATGCACTAACCCCTTGATACCATGGGGTTTTCACTCAGTGAACCTATGACATAGCATGCTCGTTCACGAGATATTAAAGAATTCCCCTAATTTAACTGTATATTGAAAAATACCTCCCAAAATCCTTTTGTTGAACCCTCCTCCCAATACATCTATCCAATTAAAAAAAAAAATTATTTTTACTAGATATCGTAGGTATCCATTTTTTCATGGAAATTTTTATACCCCCTTTTATTTCTACTCCTAGTACTTAAATAGGATGAAACTCTTATAAGCCTAAAAATCACAAAAATAACCCCAAAATAAGAAAACAAGTTCACTGCCATCCCAACATAGGGATATGTCACTATAGTAAGAAATCCTAGAGTTCAAGGGCTTGGTGTTATACTACTTTCACCCCTCTCTTCATTCATATATATGGTCATGCATTCACTGAGAAAGGGGATTATATTTATATGGATTTATATTTGTTGACCTAGAAAGACGAGTTGCCTCAAATTGTAACACTTCGTCCCTTGGATCTCTAATCTTGTAGATATTTTAAGGAAAAAAATATATTTATCTATCTATCTATATATCAAGCTTGTCTTTACAATAATATTTAGGCAAGTTATATAGTTGATAACCCATTACTATTTTTTCATTGTTCAGACTCAAAGGGACTCTCATTAGGAGAGATGAAAGAAATTATGATCCCAAGGAGGAATTTGACCTAGGGCATTCTTGTTGTCCTTTAGGTAGAAATGAGTCACTTCTTTCTTACATACTCTATCATTGTTTTATGTTTTTTCATATATTAATATTAATTTTAGACATAAAACCAAGGATATTATTTTCAGTTGAGGGTTGAGACCCATATTTCCAAAAATGAGACCTAATTGGTTGGCTAAGCTCCATAAAATCAGGGTAATCATAGTCTTCTTCTTTTGTAATGAAAAAAAGGAAAGTATACACATCCCAAGGGGTTGTGTGGAGGGATTGTATATGTTAAGAGGTGATATTGGCTTTCCCATTGTTGTAAAAACATATAAACCCTCGTTCTCCCAACCAAAATCACCCACTAAAAAAAACCCAAATAGTGAAAAAGCAAGGTTTGTAGAGAGACAAAAAGATTGGTAAAGATATCTACCCTAAAATACATGATCAAAATACATGATTTTATGAATTCATAGAACTAACCTACAACAAAGTAAACCACACAAAATTAGAGATAAAACCCTACATACATAACTACAAATAAAAAGGAGGGTTAAGACAACTAATACATATATAGGTATGCGACATACGGGCTCTGATCCTCAATATTGTTTACCATATGAAGGATTCATGCGATCTCAACAAGGGGTGAAGGTAGGATCTCACTGTCGATTTTTTCTTCCAAAAGAGAGTTTCACCATTGTTAATTGTGGATTGATTTCTTTCCTAAGAATCCATCGCTCAATACATATAACACTTATGCAATACTTATAAACTCCCCCTACCCTGCGCACAACTCCCCTCCCCCCCCAATACCTATGAACTTGATTCAATTTAAAAATACCTCCCCCCATTAATATGAAACAATGTATTATATTAGTTTTTCACAACTTTAAAACCCCCCTTTATGAATGAACATGATAAGATATTGGTCAACAAGTGAATCCCTTGTGCCCGATACACTTTGACCCTTAATCCCCATGAACTTTGATGCAATCATCCACTAATAATTTATGACCACTAACACATTAACCCCCAAATATAGCATTATCTCTAATTACTATAATCTCATACACAATATAATCCCTAATTTAGTATGAACCTCAACATGGAGACCCCCTAACATAATCACTCCCCTACACACTTTGACCCTAAATACATTAAATCCTTAATAATATCTACCCCCAAACACACCACCCCATAATGTTCTTTACCCTTAACCCCTATGATCCTTGATGTAATCACTCTCTAACACGTTTTCACCACAAACACACTATCTCCCTAATATTGACTATATGGACCGTATTCAACATGGTTCATCATATTAACCACAATGACCCTTAGCTCATTTGCTAACTATTGTTGTGATGCATTATCCAGTAGCCCTTTAATTGTGTATCCCGATAATCCCATAATCCATAAACCTCCTAACCTAGTAACCCTTGTTTCCTAGTAATCCTTCACCCTCATTAATCATATTGACCATTGTTGGCCACATTTGACCTAATTGACCATGGCTGACCATAGAAAAAAAAGATTGACTATCATTTACCATGGTTGATATAGTAACCCGTTTATGTATATGACCCTAAACAAACTATTTCCTAATGCACACTAACCTCTCCAACCCCTTACATTGTAAACCCTTAAACTCTGGGACCCCTGCATGACAATCAACTCCTTGAACACTTGATCTCTTGACCCCTTAGACCCTAGGCACACATTTCCCTATAACCACAATGAGCCCCTCTCATGAACCCCATACACTTGGCCCCCACCCATTATGTCCTTAAACACATTATGTCCCAATGCACATTAGTCCCTCCCACCCATTACGCATTACACCCGTTACCCCATACATGACAATATACTCCTTAAACACCTTAAATCCTTACCAGTATGACCTTAGGAATTCATTGTTGCATAACCAAAATGAATCCCTTACACACTTACACACCCACACACACATAGCCCCCACCCATTATCACCCCAGACACACTACTCCCAATGGCACAGTAACCCCTCCAACCCCTCACACAAAACTCCCCCAAATCCTAGGATTCCTCACAAAATAGGTACAACTTGATGAGAGCCATTCAAAGTTTTCATTTTTTTAGAGGTTGTATTTAATGGTTGTTTTTACTTTCATTTCAGAAAGTGATTTTTTTCAGTAGCACTCCTTTTCTTATCGAGATAGTTTTTTGAGATTTTGGATCTTTTTGACTATAGAGTATCAACATTGTTTTTCAAATGTTCTTTTTTTTCATTTTCATTTTAATCTAAAATGTCTATTTTTAATGACATTTTTTCTTATTTTCGAATTTTTCCAATGTTGAAAAAACCTTAAATTTGTCATTTTTAACAATATTAAAAATGTTATATATCATTTATCTTTCAAATTTCTGATTTTTTTTTATCTAATTATGTATTATTAATTGATTTAAAATGCCATACATTTTAAATATAATTAAAAAAAATGTTTTTAAATACGTTTTTAGCTTTAATGAAAAGCATAGTCGATCGTTGTAGCTAAATATCTCTACTTTTAAACATTTAGCAAAAAAATATGCACTCAAAAGGTAGTTATATTGAAAATCATATACATCTTGGAAATTTTTTCTTTTAAAATTCCATGTCAAATAAAGAAGATTACCACAATTGAAAACATAAAGAGAAAAAAAGAAAAAAGAAAAAAACAATTTTAACCATTTTTTTACATGTTTGTATAGATGTCATGTACAAAATTGACAATGTTTAATGTTATTTTCCCTAAAGTAATAATTCACATAAAAACAACCAAAATGTAAATTGTATAATATGATAAAGAACAAATTAAAAAGATCCATCCTATATATATATATATATATATATATATATATTCTTAATGTAAAATCTTAAAGTCAAAGCATTACAAATATAACTGATCAATAACTTGTTAAGTTTTACATGTTCTTCAAGAACATCTTAAAACTACTCAACAATATCAAATATGCCAAATTCATCATTTTCAAGGTATATCATCGTTTTTAGGAGCTTGGATTTCTTCTCGAATGCCATTTCTCTCTTCCATTAGGTCTTGTATGTCTGCAAATTGTCTAAAGTGATTCTTTCCAAACAACCCTTTCAATGGTGGTTGAAGCTCCTTTGACATTTTTGCCACACGCCATTC
>CBVK0101288447.1:0-28849 GCA_900067695.1 Picea abies | reverse complement strand
CGCTCTTCCGATCTCACGGTGCCAATAGTCAATCAAGAGATTTAATAGTCTCTTTTAAATTCTCATACTACCAATTTGAAAAAAATTGTACATGCCACCTTCTTAGAGCACTTGTTTAGCATTGTCATCATCAAATATGACCCGATCAACCTCTTTGTGTTCATGCTCCCTTCAATGGACAAACATTATTCTTAAGATTAAGAAAAGATGAGTTAGTTTTTGTTTTTTCCAAATCAACTCTACCCATTCGTGGTTTCTCGTTCTGAAAGTTGTGGATATATGTGATTGGTGTTTCCACCAGCCGTGGACATCCGCGGGTTTCTTTGAGGCAACCCGTGCATGTGCAGAGTCATGTTGAAAAAATGAGGCCTAACCCCCAATTTTCCATGAAATTGAAAAAGTGAAAGAATGAAATTGAAAACTAAGGATAGAGTATTTACTTGATCCGGGCAGTCGGATTTTTCGTTTCTCCAAGGTCCAGGAATCTTCAAATGAAGTTTCAAGGGTTTTGTCCAATTTGGGTAATTTTTGGGTGAAATGGTAAAAATGAATTGGTAAATTGGTAAAATACCCCTATTTTATATAAAAAAAAATTAAACCCAATTTCTATAGTTTGCTATTTTTTCCAAAAAAATCAACTAATGGCAAGCCCCTTGTAGTTTTTTGGTTATCATTGCAAGTCTTAAAGCTACACTTTATATATTTTTGGTCCCTTCTCCTCCATTGATCGAGTCTTTCTCAAGACTCTGTGCAGGTGATGTTTTTGTAACTGGTAATTATTATAGGCTGCATCCACCTGAACTTTTTTCATTATCAATCGTCATTCTTGATTTACCCTAGGGTTGACCCCATTAACAAGCAATGGAACCTTCTCATCTACTTTAGAATTTCATTTTGTTGATTGTAGAGCCTACCTTTCATGAGCGCTCTAGTCTAGAATCCTTTTGTATTATGGAGCAAGTGTTCCTTTAGGCTTGGGAGTCATGTTTAGCCCCACCATGACATTGCATCCGAGCATCATTATTCTTACTCAATCTCCTTCTGCCTATTACCTACATGACTCCCCCCATTATGGAGTCTCAGTTAAGCTCTTTTCAGACTCCTTAAAAATGAAAAGATTCTCGAGTGAGCTTGTTTTCTTTCACACTCATCAAATGGATTTGAAAGGACGTCTATTCAGTGCAAGTTTACCCCTTTTTCGGACCGAATGGACTAATTACAAAAAATGAATACTCTAGTCAACTTTGGCTAGAAGAGTTCTCCTTGGTATTGTTTTACACTTTTTTAGGCTCAGGAGACAAATTTATGAAAAACAACATGAGGTTGAGTTTCAATTGCATTGCATATTGACTGCTCGCACTTTTAGGCCTAAATGTCGGCTTCAACCTGCCATTGTTGAACCCATTGCTTATGCATTCCTATCAGTTACTATCCTTGCAATTTATGCCTTTGTCACTTGACACCTTTGTTGATATTACGGTAGTTGTGGGAGGTATTAACCTCTACGTGCAACCTTTGATGAGTCTAGAATATTCCGGGAAGCAAGAGAAACCCTAGAAGGTTAGGAAATAACCTTAGAAGACAAGTCAACTCAAGATAATAATTTATATTAAATTATTATCCTCCAGAAGTAGAAGTTGGCCCAATTAGATCACTTGGAGGACTGTAAATAAGAATAGGTCACTATAGCTCATTTTTCACACTCACTCTCAACACTACATAGGGAAAATTGGTGTGCATGACTGGAGGAGAGTTGCAGCTACTGCAGTGGTGACTTGGTCTTTGGTTATGGTTGGACTTTCTTCTTGGTATGCTAGATTTGGAGAGAGGTATGCTACCTTGGTTGGCTATTGTTTCTAGGGTTTGATTCTGAAATTATTCTATTTGTCAAGGTTAAGGTGCTCAGGGGTGGCCTTTGTGCCTATGGTTGGGTGACAATATTGAGATATTGTCTACAGTAAAACAATCACACATATTATTCTAACAGGTTATGGACCCACACTATCTTCGGAAAGTATAACCACTAAAAGGTAGATTGAGAGGATTTGCTCAATTGTAGTTGCAGTTGCAGTCAAAGTTTTGTTGCAACAATTAAACCCTAACCCTCATGTTGAGGCACCTTAAGTGAAGTGCTTGACCTAATTCATGGATAACCTAGTGCGCCCTAGCCTAGCTCACCTCTTGGTACTCTCAGCAATCCAAGACGTCAAGTTTGGAATTTTAGTCAAAGTCAATGTTTGACCAAGTCAAAATCTAAGGTTGACCAGTCAAAAGTCAAAATGAAAGGCAGTTATGAAGACAAAAGACCTAGCATGAAGAAAGTGTATGTTGTGCCCAAGAGAGATCTACTGAAAGGAACATTATGAGCTTTACCAATCCTCTAGAAGTTAAACCTCTGGTCCAGCAAAGTCATTCTAAGGTTTATTGTCACAGTTCGATAACAAAGGTATGTAACTATACATGTTCTTTCAATTTTTATCATTAGCATGAGTGTGTTTGCAGGGAATGTACAATGGATCTTGTCCAAAGCAGTGATCTTGGATTCAGTGCATTTAGAAGATCAACACACTCTCCAGGTTTGACTTGATATGTCTCTAACTATTATGGCATTATAAGCTGACTTTGGTCAAGATCTTATAAGGTTGAGATCATATTCTCTAACTTAGATTTCTATCAAGAAAGAATATTGTTTTAAGTATAATGGATAGGTCAGAAATGATACTTCTCTCAGAAGAAAATAAATCCAAGTGGAACAATAGCA
Organism: Picea abies; assembly: GCA_900067695.1. Classification (NCBI taxonomy): domain Eukaryota; kingdom Viridiplantae; phylum Streptophyta; class Pinopsida; order Pinales; family Pinaceae; genus Picea; species Picea abies. The sequence goes on along the minus strand of CBVK0101288447.1, from coordinate 26,088 downwards.
AGACTCTGTGTTTTCATATCCAGTTTGACATCTTTATTATTGTCACTTAAGTGAGTATTCATAAGTACTTAGTAGCTTATACTACTCAATGTACTTATTTGCAAGAATGAACTAACACCTCCTCTAGGAGATATTTATTGTTCTTGTTCTCGAACAAGATCATCTTAGTAATGCTACCAAGAAACTATCCTTCGTATGAAAAATGTTGTATCGGAAACATTGTTGTTCTTGTTGTCTTAGGTAGGTTATATCATGAAGGATATCATGAAGATGTCTTTCCATGCTTGTAGAAATTTTCTCTATCCTTGTCCTTATTCTTCTTTCGATTTCCTATCATAAACATATTGTCTTGGATATTTCTTGTACTTCTTGTCTTGTTCCGAGTAGGTACCCTTGTGAAATATGTTGACAAACCTTTGATGAACAATATTTGTGGAAGTTGTCATAGAAGAAGTTATTAGGATGGCATAGTTCTTGAAGCAACTGCCAGATAAGCAGCAATCAGAACAGAGAGAAACAAACTTAAAGAGACTCAGAGGTTGTCAGACTCTGAGGAAGTTAGTAATCAAAAGGAAACAAGAATAGGCTTGTGACACTTTGCAGAAATCAAAGAGAGATGCAACAATCGGAAGCATGGACTCTCTCAAATGGAGGGAGCTAATTGTAGAATTCCAAAAGAAGAGCATGCATATTGCTCATTCAGACATGAAGCTGAGATTAGGAGGGAGCTAATCCCCAATGATTTGATTCATTGAAGAATCTATGAATACTTATAAATGGAAGCATTGATAGATACAAGGCAAGATTCGAGGCTAGAGGGTTCTCCTAGAAGGAGGGAGAAGACTATGATGACAGGTTGTTCTAGTAACTAGATATACCTATACTTGAGCCATTATATCTCTTGCAGTATCCATGGGTTGGAGTTTACATCAGATGGATGTAAAGAGTATCCTTCTCAACAGAGTAACTGAATAAGAAGCATATGTAGAGAAACCTTAATTTTGTGAGGTATACCAGAAAGAGACCCATGTATGCAGATGAAAGAAGACCTTGTATGGATTCAAGCAACTTGATGCAGAGCCTCTTATGTATAGTAGAAGTGTGGTGAAAACTTCCTATGACAGAGGAAGTGTATCGAAATGGTTCTTCAAAAGTCTGGGATGATGGATTCCAAATCCATAGAAAACTCCCATGATGACAAATCTGAAGAAGTTCAGAGACTCAGATCTAGTAGACTTTTCCCTGTATTGAAAATTCAATGGCTTGTTAATGTATTTGGAGAATACTTAGCTGAATATTTTCTTTGTTGTGAAAATAGTTCCAGGTGGAACCTAGCCATGATAATTGAAAAATTGCAAAGCATGCCTTGAAATATCTTTGTGGGACGTTTGACTTACGATATACAACTACATGGATTTATCAATTCAGATTGAGCAGGGAGTGTTGATGATAGAAGAAGTGCTTCTTGGATATGTTTCAGTCTGAGCTTTTCCACAATATCATGGGCTAGCATGAAACAGAAGTTTGTTGCACTCAACACTACAAAACTAGAGTATATTACAGCTTGTGATTCTTGTACGAAAGAAATGTGGCTATGTAAGCTGGTTTCTAGACTGTTTCATCAGGTGTTGGATTTGATCGTGATATATTGTGAAAACCAAAGCTATGTGAAGCTTTCAGAGAACCTGGTGTTCCATGACAGGTCAAAGCACATTGAGATCAAGTACTATTTTCTTCGTGATAAAGTCCAAAGGGGACAAGTGGTTCTCTAGTATATCTCCACTGATGAGAAGATAGAAGATATTTTGGTAAAGCTTTTGTCAAAGAGGAAAAGTTTGCGTAATTAAGGGATAAGATGGACTCGTGCAGATGACTTCCTTATTGGAAAGGGAAGTGATTATTCCCCAGGATGGGAGGGAGAACTGATATGTTATTGATATATGGACAGTCATTTTCTAGTTTGGAAAATGGTCCAGGTTGGGCAGTCACTTTCCAGTCCAGAAAATGGTCCAAGATTCTTGATGGACAGTCATTTTCCAGTTTGGAAAATGGTCCAAGTTGTGCAGTCACTTTCATGTTTGAAAAGTGGTCCAATATTTCTAATGGACAATCATTTTCCAGTTCGGAAAATGGTCCAGAATGGATAATCATGGTCCGACATATTGTTGATGTACCATAGACAGTGATTCCCCTTGTGGTCAGTGTGGGGGAATGGTCTAGGACAGTCATTCTCCTTGGCAGTCAGTCTGAGTAGTGGTCAAGTAGAATGTTCCACCTTTCTCAGCAATCATTCTTTCAAAGTTCACAGTTGTGAGTAGTTTCGAAGAATGGTCTGATAGAGGAGGTTGGTGCAGGATAGTCATTTCCGTAGGAAATGGTCCAGACAATCATTCCCTAGGGCAGACTCATTCTCTCCAGGTTTCACTATAAATTGTGTCGAAAGACTGGCCCAGTTAGGTTGAATGGTCCAGGTTCAGCAATCGGGGACAGTCGTTCCCTAGGGCGGACTCATTCTCTCCAGGTTTCACTGTGAATCATGGCGGTAGAATGGATCGATTAGGTTGAATGGTCTGGGTTCAGAAATCAAGGACAGTTATCCTTCTATGCTTGGGAAGAATAGTCCAGATATCCCATGGTTGATGTTTAACTTTCCAAGGGAAAATACTCTTCAAGGTATCATAGATGTGAGTGGAAGAATGACCCAGATGACTCAGTTTTTATCATGACAATGTTGATGCAGTTCGATATTAGATGATATGATTGTTTTAGAGATTGTGTGTATCTCGACAGTAGTATTATGCTACTGTGGTGGATGTGTTCCACAGGTAGTGACTATGTGTCATTGGTTAGTATCCATGTGCTACTAGGAGTGGTTTTGTACCATTGGGAAGTGGTTGTGTACCATTGGGAAGTAGTTGTGTACTACTATGGATAGACACGGTTGTGTTATATTGGATGGCATTGCAGCAGTTGTATGCTACTATTTGATTTCCATTGAGACTACAACTAATGTTGGAGATTATTTCCAACTAGATGGATAGTCAGTGTGTTGGTGGACAGACATTCTCCAAGCAGAGAATGGTCCAGGTAGAACGAATTGTTGGTGGATAGACATTCTCCCTGTGGATAATGGTCCAGGTTGACAGATTGTTGACGTATCATGGACTCATATTTTCCTAAGGCACAAATTGTGGCCAAATTAGGAAAATGGTTTAGGACCAATATTTTCCTGAGTCACAGTTATTGTCCCGATCATGTTGAATAATATTCCCCTTAAGGACATGACGTCCTGATTAGGGTGGTTGATACGAGATCGATATTTTCTAAGGCATATGGGTAAAGATTGATCTCTATGGTACATATAACCCGATTAGAAAATAGTTTGAGATTGACATTCCTATAGGAATGGTCTCTGTATCCCATAGGGTGGCTTTTCAACATCTCGGAGGACTAACATTCTTCTAGGATGTAGTTCCATATTAGAAGAATGATCCTTGTATCCCATTGCAGGGCTTGCAGTATCTATTGGGACAACTATTCTTCTAGGACGTGTGTTCGGATTAGAAGAATAGTCCATGTATCACTCTGTTGAGTGAGTGACTTATCCATCATCATGCACGATTATTCATATGGATTATAGCCTCGAGAGATGATGTAGTTGATGCTATCAGATGAAATTGATAGTGGTGATGTTGCTCGTAAGTTGATCTATGTGATCATGAGATAGCCTATGTGGCTATGATGATGCTACTAGCAGAATGGTCTATTTTTTCTCAAGACCATTACCTTTAAATACCTCCCTAGCTAGGAGGGAGTGTTCATATTATGGTAGTTGCGGAAGGTATTAACCTCTATGTGTAACCTTTGACGAGTATAGAATATTACGAGAAGCAAGAGAAACCCTAGAATGTTAGGAAATAACCTTAGAAGACAAGTCAACTCAATATAATAAGTTATATTAAATTATTATCCTCCAGAAGTAGAAGTCAACCCAGTTAGATCACTTGGAGGACTATAAATAAGAGGGCGCTAGAGCTCATTTGTCACACTCACTCTCACAACTGCATAAGGACAAGTGGTGCGGATGACTAGAGGAGAGTTGTAGTTGTTGTAGTAGTGACTTGGTCTTTGGTTATGGTTGGACTTTCTGCTTTGTTATGGTTTAGACTTTCTGCTTGGTATGGTAGCTTTGGAGAGAGGTACGCTACCTTGGTTGGATATTGGTTCTAGGGTTTGCTTCCAGAGTTATTCTATCTGTCAAGGTTAAGGTGCTTGGGGGTGGCCTTTGTGCCTACGGTTGGGTGACAATATTTAGATATTGTCTACGATGAAATGAGCACACCTATTATTATAACAACCTTATCCATGGAGGAAGCATTCCCTGAGTGTCCTTATACTGCACATGCTTTCCTTTCATTGAGCATAAGTATGTTCCTTGCACTCTAGAACTAGTTTGTTTTCCCACGACACTCATTTCCTTCACTGTACTATAGCATTATTTTACTTTTTTTTAGGCTTTGATAATATAAAAAAGACCAAAAAAAAAAAAAACAAAAGGGGGGAAAGGGTTCATCTCTTTTGTGGGAAGCAATTTTGTCGCCCTTGAACAAAGCACAATATTAAGTCAGTATCTCATCATTTTGGGTCTAGTATGGATTTAGGATACTTTTTCTCGTTGTTGAGCATAATCTCCCCTAGTTGGTTATTCTTCCAACCACATGGAGAATTTGTTGATACCTCCTATATCAAAAATGTATCCCAGTTTATATTCATGTTGCGTAAGTCACATAATGTGTCGTGCTTTTGTTCAAGGGAAGTTTCAGCCTAAGTCATCCATTCTACAGTTAATGTTTGACCTTGCATGTTGGCCTTCCGAAATCAATCAAGTTTGTCTCATCATCACAAGTATCTTTATCCTTTACTTGTGCTAGTATAGAAGGTCCCCATTGACTTCTTTCTGGTGGTTATGCTCTTATTGACTCTAACACGTTGCTCTAAGAGTATGACCTAGAGGTGCACACTAGGCCTATTTCCATTATTGATAGGTGACCTTATGCTCAACAGATGACATACCATCATTGGTCATTGATTGAGTGGTTTCCCTTGTGTTCGACATCAACAAAAATCATCACACATAGAGATTTGTGTGGTATCTTGGTTTCCATTTGACCCCATTGGTGGATTCCTCATATTTGTCAATAATATTCATTATTGGCTACTATTTAGAGAGTCTTTGTCATGTGCTATTACATCTGGTGCATGTCGGAGTCGTACCTCGATGTGGTCCTTACATTCTTTTCATCTGAGTCCTTCCAAATATTTTGGCCTTCTGCTACCCCTCGTGTTGGATGATGGAGGATTCCCTAATTCATTCCTTCCAACGAATCTCTTCCTATCAACTTCGACACATCTTGCTCTAGGATAGGGATCTAGATTCATATTTGGTACCTTGGGGTTTCAGTCATCAGTGGCAGGTTCCCTCGCTATTTACAGTGGGAATACATCAATGTCCCCTGCTCGATAGATTATAACAGGTGTTCGACATCAGCCCATTTATTCACACTTGTTAGATTGTACCAAGGTACCTTGACACCCATTATCATCATCAATGGGTTATCTTTTGTATTTTAATGGTATACATCAATGATCGGTAATCAAACAGTGTCTCACTGTGTTCGACCCCAACACATCTATTCGCATAGTGTAGACTCGTGCCACGAAGGATTGTTTTGAATACTTCGGGTGAAATATGAGCATCACATATTTTGTGCTCCTACCTGACACATGGTACCACCCCACAGACATTGGTACTTACAGAGGATCAACTTGTTCACACCATCGGTCCCAAATATCCTTTATTTTTTATTTTGAGACATAGCTCTAATGTGTATCTATTTGTGGCTATGATCTACTTTCACATGGAACCACTGTGTATTCCTCGTGGCCATGCTTGGTACTTCATCTATACCACATGGATCCACTATCTATTGTCCGTGGCCATGGTTGTTTCTCATATGCTCATAAATGTCATGGATCTATAGTGTATTTGATTTGGCAACCATGCTTACATCACTACTGAGAATGGGTATGCTCGACTTGGAAAGAGAATACTCTTACTTGATTTTGGTTGATGATTTCTATTTTTGGATCAGTTTTTCGGGAACCTTCATGAATTTACTTCATTGCATCCTCGCCTCTCAGATTTATAATGTATTTCGAGCAACATTTTTCCCTTCTGACCTCACACATTAGGGGGCATCTATTATAGCACAAATTTACACACTTATGCATTTGTGACATGGCCTTACCCTTTTCCCTACCTTGGTAAGAAAAATTCCAAACTTTCATCATCAAGTCATCTAAAACTTGACTTTTTTTATATCTTTGGGTTCCCTTTATGCAACACGTAGACATCTGCACCTTGCAATCTTACAAACCACGGATGCCCTCAAAAATTATGAAAAATATAATATTTCCATAATTTCAGGCGGGTTTTTCAGTTGGCCTCATTTCCCAACATCCTTGAGCTTGTACTAAACATAATTCAACCTCCCAAACCTCTTTTGGATGGTATTAAAGAACCATTGGGGGAAAATATGAGGACAAGTTTGATGGTGCAAGGTTATGTTGTTAAGATTTATCAAGCTATCTTAATTCCTTCATTCTCTGAGAAGCATCCCTGACCTGGAGACTCATTTTCTAGTGTTCCTTCCTCTCCTATATAGCCATAAGGTGTGTTCCTATCCTTATTGGGTTATTTAAATAAGAGCCTTGCCGCTGAGTTGATGCTCAAAGTACTTGTGGAGAAACCCAGGAAGTTGGCTCCGAAGCAGTGTCGGAAGTTGAACCAGGTTGTAACCAACTTTCATATATTGTTAACAATAGAAGAGTTCTCTTTCCCTCCTATCTTGTGTTCATTGCAATGTTATATGTTTTTATTTTTCATATATGATTTGATTTATACACTTGATATATGCTACTTGAACCTATAACTACCTTGTTACAGCATTATCTTGGTTTTCTATTGTAGGATGGTTCCGATAGAGACCAGGATCTCTTCAAGAAACAGGAGTGAGGATGGACATCGAACAAAGGTTTTAAGGTGCAAGTATTCTCCTTTTCCCTTCCCTTCTCTCTCCTAGTGAAAAAGTAGTTATTTCTTATTTGCATGCTTGTTTGTGAGGGTAGATTTCAGTCTTCTTAATTCAATATTGCACTGTTGTGACTTTACCCAAAGTCACAAAAGAAAAATCCCTTAATCAATTGCTCAGTTCGAGGAGGATATGGTGGTTGGTTAGTTACTGGAGGAGAAGGTGGTGGTTCATCGATTGTTGGAGGAAGGGATGGTGGTTGGTCAATTGTTGGAAGTGGAGGTGGAGTAGATGGTAGTCAATTTGATCGTGCATTAGTTGGAGGCGGTGAAGGAGGAAGAGAAGGTGTAGGAGATGGTGGTTGGTTTTCTTGTGCAGGAGATGGTGGAGGTGGAGGAGAAGGAGGTTAAGGATCATCATCCTTAACATATGAATCTGAAGTAGAATAATTTGAAAAAGAAGAATAATGGCGATGATGAGCCCTTGACTCTTGAGTAGGTTGATGGCACTAACAACTTGACCCATCAATAACGTCATACCACATGGAAGGATCACCCATATTGTTACAAGCTCAGGGACTTGCATGATCGTGCTAGCTCATGTAGGGACCACTCCATGACGAGGCATCACTACACATATCTAATCCATCATATATTGATGGAATCTATAATTTGGTTTATTTTATAGATTAGGTCTATATATCTGAGGCAATTCATTACCCTTAGCCATCTCTTCATCATATTGGGGGTGCACCTTCCTAGCATATGTGTCAACATCTACAAAATAGTAAACTACAATAATTAGACAATTTAAACAAAATGCTACAATATAATATATGTGCATTAAATCAGATTAAAAAAAAATATGCATCTATATTAATCAAAACATAGTGATAATATTACCTTTAGCATTTGGTGGCTCTACCTAAATAAATAAAATGTTCGCATATTCTTGCTAGTCCATCCCTACATATGGGTATATTATAAGATCAAATGTGTGATCATCATCACTAGCTAGAAACTCTAATACATCAAAACTAATCAGTATACACTACTACTTCAGTTGGCCCCTCTTGGGAAACATCTACCCCTACATGCACATATCACATCAGTCATCGACCTAGGAGGGAATAATTAAATGTCGATCTAGTGACTAGAAAAGTATCAAAAAATAAATTAAATAACTTTGAACCAAAGGGGAAGAGCATCCTCCCATCAAACAAAGTACAACAATGATCTAGATTAAAACAAATCTATTGCAAAAAAGTGGCAAACCACCTAATCAATTTAGGCCTCTGAACTAAAATATCTACGTGGTGCATCAAAGGGAAACTATTATGCTACCCATCAAAGGTATAATGTTCTAGTGTCATGAACATAAGCAACAAGAACCTAACCTCCTCTGCATGGAATGCACCTAAACAAAATTGGCCACCAACAACCTAGAAGTCACTAGCGTTAGTGATGTCCACATGGACATTGTGACGAACCTAGTTGGTTCATACACAAAATACCCAAAATATTTGGAATGAAATAAAGAAATCCATTTAGGATGAAATAATATATATATATATAATATGAGAGATCGAATATGATAGTATTATAATGATTACAAATTAGGGCCCCATATAAATACCTAAGAAGGGGTGTCTTTTCCCTAAGAGACATGTCCTTTTGTTAAGACATGACTTTTCATTATGATGTTTTTTCACTATTAATTATCATTTATTTATGTTTATGTTTATGTTTATAACAAACATATCTTTGCACACATGCGATTTGATCCTCTCCCGCAACACCGGGTGGGAGATGAGGAAGGAGAGGGGGGGAATCCTCCCCTCTCTTAGATAGCCCTGTGATGAAATAAATATCCTTTTCTAGGGGTTGGTGCCATAGATTAGGACTGAACCTAAATGATTGCCTTGCATGATCCCAATGATAGATCATCTATATCAACAAACATGTGTTCCCTTAAGGCATGTAGCCTCTTCATAAAACTTGAGAAGGCCATTATCCCTCGAAAGGACACAAGTTTGTGATTTAATAAGGTGAGGATACATATCCCTCTCCCGCTCTCAAGATTTCCACTCTTGTACAAATTTGTATGGTTCAACTTGTTGTTTTTGTTGTCATCATTGTCTTTAACTCCGATTCATATTCAAATTTCAATAGGCGCACACACACACACACACACAAATAAACAATATATACTAAAATACAATTTTAATGTAAGAAAATTGTGTAAAACACACTGGTGCACCTTAAAAACAAAGATGCACCATCTACGGTGCATAATAACCTCATGAAGCACACTGTAAGTGGTGCTCCATTTATAAATTTACATCAAGAAAATGGAAAAGGTTTTATTAGTATCAGTAATCGGTGCACCACTTATATAGGAGCACTAACACCTTAATGATGTGCCTTGTATTTCCAGGTGCATTTTCAATGGCACGTCTGTACATTCTGAATGCACTAATAAATTTGAAAATTTATAATTCATAATTTTGACAATGCGCTTAGATTTGTAAGAGAGCACTGGAAATTGTGCTTCCTGAAATCTACAAGAGCGCTACCAATCCAAAAAACTTTTAAATTTAAAAAAAAACGTTATGTGCTTGGTATGTATGAAAGAACTATTAAGGGTTCCTTCATACATTTCTTAGAGCACCTATAGGTCCATGCTTGTACACAGATTTCCCTCAATGATGCATTTGTAATATCGAGACGCGTCACAAATGGCGCTAGAAAATATTATAAAGAGCATCAACAAAGTGATGTAATTTTACTAATTATTTGCATTCCATGGTGTAGTTATGATTTACAAGAGCACTGGCATATGTGCTATTGAACATTTAAAAATGCACTCAAAATCGTCGAAAAATATTTAATTTCAACAAACCTTGTTGGTGTGTGCGAGATGTATGGAGGCACCATTGACAGTGCATCTATACATTTCCTAGAGCACTAATAAGTGTGAGATATTTTTTAGCATTGTGTGTGTTGAGGAAAAAAATATGAAATGATCTTACTCAAGCATTTTTAGATTCTGCTTGGTTAAAGCAAAATAGACGGGAATATCACCCTATGTTTATAGCCAACAAAAATAACATCATAACTCACAAGTATTAATTACAAGTTCTTAGACTAGTCTTTTATCAATAAAAAGCTTGCTGGAAATTTACTTTTTATGTAATTTTCTGAATATATCAGTTATTGAAATAAATGTAAAGACATAAGTAAAACCCCAAGATGATAATCAGGATAGATGAGACATAAAGAAATCCTTTATTTCATTCCAATTCACCAAAGAGTCATTCTTTTACAAAATTTCATGCAGAAATTTAGGACCAAAGTCAAACTTAGACATCCCCGATGGAACATACAAAAGGACCTCTGACAATACAAAAGGACCTCTGACAAAAAATCAAAAACTAAACTCTATAAGATGGATCAGCTTGCCATGGATTTTTGTCCATGTGACTCTGCACAATAGCCTTTGTCAGTCATGAAAACTAATTCACAAACAGACAAGTCTACACAGACTATCAAAGATAGATCAACACCTCTAAAAAACAAGTGTCTGAATTATGTGATTCAGCCCTGAATGTTGTTGTCTACAATAAGACCCTGCTATCATAAAAAGAATTAGGCTTGTGATAAATTAAGGAATGAATGAAAACTAAAATATCTCAACATAAACTCAAAGAGCAAACATTAGTATGCTTCTCCTTCTATCCTCCCTTTGTTCCTCCCTTTCCTTTTTCCTTTAAGCAAATCAGAATTGGTTGAGGTAGTTGAACCACCTCATTAGTTAATTTAACTAAAGATTCAACCAACTTTTTAGTTAAGGGGGAAAAGTAATAATCATAATAAGGATTATAAATAAATAATAACTAGTAGGTGGGACCCCTTGTGACTCCCTTTAGCTATTAACAATCATAACATAACTAGTTAGTTAAGCAAAACACACCTCCTTCTGACTCCCATCATCATATCAACATTTGACAATTTAGCTCATGATATTTGAAATTATTTTCAAAAAAATATATTACTCATATATCCCAAAATAAAACATGTTGTCTAAAAACCTCTGAAGTCAACTGTCATCAACAACAGATAAAATAAAAACTTGAAAGCCATATTTCCCACTCTAGGATGCAATATTTCCTTGATTGTTGTTGTCGCCTTTCGATTTTCTTGAATTTGACTTTAGATGCGCTCAGCCTTTAGGCCTAATCTCATTGATCATGTGGGAAAAATTGTCCCTCAAATGCATCCGAGAAGACATGGATTTGTCAGAGCCATTGGAGGATGAGGAAGGGGCAGCAGTGGTTTTTCCTTTGTCAAGGGCATGGTGGGCCTCAGTTTTCATCCTTTTTCTAGCATGAGAGGACTGCACTGGTGAGTGGGTAGGGGCAGATTGGACAATGGGGTTAATAGGCAGAGGAACAGGTAGGGATAAATTGGGCCAGCCATGATGTTGGGAGACTATCGGGTGGACAATCTCTTTCCATCCATCATTTTCAGGAACCTCGGGTTGCAATGAGACATGAGGGGGCACAAGGACACCGAGGGCTTGCGGAACTTACAAGGGAGGCCTTCCATGCCTAGGTTGGACCACTCCTTGCCCAATCCAATTGAAAAACCTAGCCTAAAACAACTGGCCTAACTCTTGTGAATCGACGTCAAAATGTATGGAGAACCTTGGCCTTCTTGGGCCTTGGTTCCAATTACCTCTCCCTCTATTGTCTCTATCATGGCTACCTCAGCTGAAAAAACTCATTCCTGCATGCATGATTGATTAGAAAATAGTCTTTTAAATAACCATACATGACAAATATTAAAAATATGAAATATATTTGTCTTAGCAACGTATCAGACTCATGCAATCCAATCCATACAAATTGTTTAACTGTTTATCAATGAGCAAGGGGTGAATAAAGGGTCATGGGATATATGAGGGGTTTGTATTGAGCGAAACATGATATGATGAGGGGGAAAAAAAATACGGTTATTGCTCGAAGACAACAAAGATCAACTGCAAACCAAAGAAAACAACTGCAAACCAAAGAAAACATCACTGTAATCCAACCAAGACACTGCTACTACCAACAGCTTCAACATAGAATTTTTCTTGACTGTAATCAATTTTAGAACAGGGAATGAAAAATGAATGTGGGAAGGCGATGGGGTTATAATTAGAGAAAAGTGAAATAATGGTGGGGAATGAGAGCGGGTATTGTTCATAAAATTAATCAAGTAATCCATATAACCATTATGAAAAGGGAAATGCACCAACCAAATGACCATTGTGATCCAATAACAACTACTATGTATTAACTAGTTCATTGTTCATAATTAAATATTTACACAATGTCAACAACCAAAACAGTATGCATTCCACAACAATCTGCAGGGGAGATATTTTTTCTCCCATTTATCCATAAGCAATTTCCAAATAAATACACAGTCAATTATTTTCACTTTGCTCATAAAATACAGGCATAAAAATCATTCTCGATTTTGTCTTTCAACTCATTTAATAATTAAACTGCAATGAGCTTATATTGTCACAACACTTGTGCCTATCACTATTAAAATGCATGATATTCACTTAGAATTCATAGTGGATAATCAACACAATGATCCATATTTATTTTGCAAAGATCCTGGCTTGCCATTCAAACACGCAAATAACAATCACCACTTTAATTCATGCTATGTTGTGAAATATACAACCATTCAAAAAAACGTAATTTCATTTTTGTGACTGTGCAGGTCCAATTTTTCTTTGACTCTAAACATTCAAAAAGTTGGGCTATCTATCCAACACATCTAGGCAGCAACAGTATACCCGACCTCATAATACAAATAATTGAATCGCAATAAAGCCATGTTTAAAACTCTGTGAATATCTCTGAGTGTGCAACCCAAAAAAAATATACATAGCATACACAGTGGGTAGCCATACCATAAACACCATGATGCAACATTCCCATTTGACAATTTTAAACACACAGTCACAGTATCATTAACTCAACGTATCATGTTGAGTTATCAATCCACTACAAAGAGGTAGCGACAGTATTGCTCAAATTAATCAAACTGTAACCAAACCATACTGTGTAAAGACTTGTGCCCATTCTTGACGACGCAATCAAATAACTGTATAGACATAGTGGATGGAAATGCCATAAGCACCCCAACTTCTATAATCGTTTGGTCATTAAAAACACATAGTTACAGTAATCATTGATTCATGCTTATAGGAACGCCACCCATACCAATGCATCAAGTGAGAAGCATCATTGTGCATTGATTAATTAAAAATAGTGTTGGGTTATCAATTTAATAAACACAAGGATAGTAACTATGTATTTGATTTAACAATTCATTCCAATTGACCATGTTGAGCTTATCCACCCAATAATAACAATTGTAGTTACTAGATGCCAAACCAACACCATTGTTATATAATCAATTGGGCGAGTCGATAATCGACTATGTCGACAATATATACCAATCTATAACAACAAATAGTAAACCCGACAGGCCACAACGGTCTTCTCTATTAACCCTCAGACTCGAGGAGTTAAAGGTTTTCTCTGTGGCCAACTCAAGGAGACTAAAATCGACTCTTCTCAATGGTGAAAACCTCTGAGACCAATGGTGTACACACAGAGAACACCACAATTTACTTCGTGGACAGGGTGATGAAACCTGTGACAGGAGAGGCTATAACATAGGAGTGAGGCTCCAATTTGGCTTGGTAATGATACTTAACACGCGTGGGGTATAACCCTCTTGGCTCTCCAATCAAACAACCACAATGTTGAGGTGAAGACAGGGCTAAGAAAGAACAATATAACCCATTGCACGACCATTAGTGGTGAAAACAAAGCAATGCCCAAGTGAACAAAGCGCAGTGACACAAGGTGTTTCCAACCATTAAACCCCATAAAAGCCAAAGATTGGGTATGGTGATATGAAATGCAGGAAGACAGCCAGCCACTCAAGACCCAACAAAACCCTCTAACTCAAACCAGCAAGGATGATAGAGAGACTTATGGCTGCAACGTTCAGAATGACGAATAACACTGTGACTTTAAAACATTTTTGTAGAGCCAACATCGATTCATTCCAAAGAAAATAAAAAATTCTCGCAGTTGCCACACTTAAGGAAAGCACAAACCATACATTCAAGCCAATATCCATTTCATAAAAAGAGTAGACTCATGGATGGAAAAAAAAAATACATACATGTGATCAAAACACCTTAAAACATGAGTCGGTCGAGGGGTTCCTCTCTGCTAGGAAGTCAGAGCATAACCACAGCAATGGAAATATATAATAATTTCAAGGGTCCTTCAAAAGAGACATCATAACAGCTATGTAAGATTGATTGTTATTGACTAACAATGCTTTGCAGGAGTGTCACTCTGGCAGAATTGATCCAACATCTTATCTTGACCAAATTAACTAAAAGATGATAGGAAACAAAATCATGACAGAAGTAAAAATGCATAAACTAAAACAGCAGCAATAAAAGACAAAAATGAAGAAGTGACAAGAAAAGTTTTGAAATAGAAAGCAGAAATTAAACTACTATAAAGAAGAAAAGAAAATAGCGCAAAAATGAAAGCAGAGCTAAGCAACTAATATACAGAAAATCCAACTAGCATTAGAACTTTTCATGTTGGTCCCTCACAATATTTCAAGCGAGGACTGTTAGTGTTGTAGGAAAACAATTGCTTCTGTAAATCCTTTAGAATGTAAGAGTTAGTGTCCAAGACAAAAGCAATTTTGAAAGGACCCAGAAACAACACTTGGAAGTTTGATGTAATTATCAGCCCCTTGACACACACAATTAGATCATCAAGATAGAGATGGATACTTACCAATTCATCGAAAGTTGTGTGTATATGTCTTTTAAAAGAGGTACTTGAATCAAGTAATCCAGAAAGCAGGCATTTGTAAGACATGGTACCCCAATTAGTGATAAGAGTTTTTTTGTGAGCATCTGCCCCTTTTACCTTGATTTTCTTGCAACCTAAACAACTGTCAAGTAAGGGCCTCAACTGTGATTCTACAACCTACTACAGAATTATTTCCATATTGAGGAAAGGGAAAGGATTTCACATAATCACCTGACTGAAAGTGAGAAAATGAATGCAGGTTCTAATATGATCAGTGGTTTTCAAAGAAGGTACCCAATTTGGAACCCATTCAGGGTGGACTGAAAAATTATTCCTAGACCTTAAGAAATTTCCCAACTCCCTTTGAAAGGTTGCTTTAAGTGCAGGGTTAACAGATCTTTGTTTCTACATAACTGGTTTCATGTTTTTCTTGATGGGGATAGCATTCTATAGGAGACCAGGATCAAGACCACAAAGATCCTCATAAGGCTAATCAGAAACCTATTGAAATCCACCAAGTAGGTTGGAAAACTTAATTACCTCTTTATCAGAACATTGGGTACCTATGTTATCATTCGTTGAAGATTCGAGTGCCCCAATGTTCAAGGAGATGGTTTCACCCACCTTCTTTTGTAACTCCTCTTCTTTCTATTTTTCTTTATTGCCTACATCACTCTATGAAAACGAACTCTCAAGAGGAGTCAAGCCCTTAGGAATCTTATTGTTTTCTATGGATATAATCTCCTTGGGCTTAAGAGGTTAATCTTGAATGAAATCGCAAATTCTCTTATTGTTAGGGAGGGCTTGCCAAGATTCTACATGATCATGGATATATGGACGATATAGAGATTGAAAAGAACAATCAGGCCTATGAGGCAAAATTTGTTGATTAGGAGAAGCTACAAAGACAGCTAACCGACCAACCATTGAATTCAACTACCTCTTAACATGAGTGATGTTGAAAGATAGAAGGTTTGAGATAAGCACCCAAATAGTTTGGGAGTATCATTCCATCAACTTGTCTCTAGGAGAGCACATTTTATGTATCAAGTTCACAACAAGCTCAGAACCTCCAAAAATTGAAAGGTGACCACAACCAAGATTAAGGGTGTTTCCAATGCTTAATAATAAAGCTTCGAACTTAGTGACATTGTTTGTACAAGAAAACTCTAACCTGTAAGACAGATTATGAATTTTTCCTACAAGGGAAACCAAGATAATGTCAGTTGTGTTACCTTCATTAGAGCATGAACCATCAAAGTGCATATGCCACATATCATTATCTAAATCGATTATTTCCAAAGGAATATTATCCTCTTCAGCAAAGATGGGATACACTCCTAGGTCCTCTTCAATATAGTTTACGCTAGATTGCAGAACACTCTATATGTAGGGTGAAATTTTCCCTCTCTAAGGACTATAATGTTCTTACCATTCCGAGGAATGGATAAATGTGTCTCGTCTAGTGAGAGGTATCCACATGATAAGGCTTTCCAATCTCTTCCCAAGATAATTGAGTAATTACTTATAGGAATATCAATTACCTAAATCTTGAGGGTTTTCCTTATCTCAGGATGAGCACATAAAACCAAGGTCGCGTCCTTAATCTTGCCTATGGTTGTTTGTTGTAGACTATTATAGGAGAGCATGCTTCTGGAGTTTTCATTTGTACAAGACAAGCCTAGATCTTCCATAATAATCTTCGACATCACACTTCGACCTGAACCACCATCAATGAGGCAGCAATGGGCAATCTTATCCATAATATTTACATAAATATAAAAAGGGGGCTTTTTTACAGGGTATCTAAAGTTATGTACACCTACTTTATTTACAGAATAATCCTCTTCGTTTACCTCTTCAGAAAGATTGGCTATAACGGAATCTTTTCCTTCCATGAATTGTTTCAGATGCATCTGTTGTTCAGGGACGGCAACGATGTCTATAAGGGTTGCATCTGCTTTGATGTTGGCCAATTGATTCAAGATATCGTATTTGGAAGAGGGAAGAGGGGCAGTGATTCCTTGACTCTTAGGAACCTTAGGAACCTGGAGAATAGCAGCAGTTGAGGATGCACTTGGGCTAGAAGAACTACAAGGAGGATCAAATTTTCCCTTGGGAGCATAGGCTTTGTCCTAGTATTGATGACCATGACATCTTCTGGCTCTGCAAAATCTAGGACAGTGATAGTAGCTTCTAGTCTTTTACCAAATTTCTTATCTCTGGCACTCTTATTTACCTCACATGTGGTTTCTTCGTGGTGTACCTCGCAAAAGTTACACCAACTCCGAGGCAAGATATCTTTAGGCTGAAAATTATTTTGAACCGAACTCCTAAAGGGAGGTGCAGAAGAGGATGAATCTCTAGGGGTGAGGGGGGAGACAGTCCCCTTCTGCTCATATGTTATCATACGATTGTTCATGTCTTGTACTAGCTGTAAGAGGGAGGACATGTCTGTCTATCTTCATACTCTGAGAAAGTATGCAAAGAGGAACTGAGATTATTAATGGCTTTTTCCTCAAGCCTATGATAGTAGGGGGAAGGCAACGCATTGTAGTAATGCATGAAAGAGGCTTGTTTCTGGGGCCGAATAAGTTCAGGGATTTGATTGTATAACTTTGTGAAACGCAAGTTGAAGGACTTGATGGTTTCACCATCCTTATAGGTAACATTATTATACTCCCTTAACTTCTCAGTTGGGCTTTTAGATTGCCCATAAGTGGATCGGAACCAATATATCAACTCCTCCCAAGTAGATATAATCTTAGGAGGAAGGTCAAAGAAGTTGGCCGCAGCCTTTCCTTCCAAGGAATTTATGAATAAACACATGCAAGTATCATTGTCATTAGCCCCTATGTTATGACAAGCATTAGAAAATGCCACCAGGTGTTCGTTTGTAGTGACAGTGTTATTTCCTGAAAACCTAGGAAGATTCTCTTTAAATTTAGGAAGTGGACGAGTAGCAGGAGCTAGGTTAAGAGGAGAGGACACATGCCACGGTGTTGTTGTGGTGCCTTCTTCGAACTGAAAAAGCCCATACTTTTTAATGACTTTGGTGGGGTTTGTGGTAGATTGTACAGGGATATGGTGGCTATATAAGCTACCAATCACTGATGATGATGAAGATTGAGAATATGGAGCACTCCCAATGCCACCAGAGCCACCATTAGATGCCATCTTGTGGATAATAGATAAGGGAAAGAAAGACGAATTGAACAAATCAGATAAAGTTCTCCTTAGAGCACTTTGTTGGGTAGATAACACAACATTTCTTCTTCCTATTTCAGCAATAGGATTAATTTCAGGTGACAAGCCTCTTCTTCTTCTTCTAGAAGAACGAGAATCTAAGGACATGAAAGAAAGTCCAAAACTGAAGAAATGAAAGGTCACTGTTGATTTCTAGGTTGTCTACATCTAGATTCAAATCATTCTTGAGCACTAATGTCTCGTTCAATTGCTGGCCAAGAATGGTTAAGCTCAGCACGGGTATTGGGAGTGTCTAAAATAGTATGAAACAAGTTCAAAGCAATGTTGGTTTGGTCTTGGAGATCGGGCTCAAGATTGGGATGCCTTGCAACAGGAACAGTGATTAAGAAATGAAATAGTCAAAGAATCAATATCAAAAAAAGGAAGATTTATCGATGAAAATCGAGTATAAAATTAACCAGAGAAATATCAAAGATCTCCCCACTATGGTCGCCAAATAAATGTTGAGGAAAAGATATGAAATGATCTTACTCAAGCATTTTCATATTCTTCTTGGCTAAAGAAAAATAGACGGGAATATCACCCTATGTTAATAGCCAACAAAAATAATATCCTAACTCACAAGTATTAATTACAAGTGCTTAGGCTAGTCTTTTATCAATAAAAAGCTTGTTGGAAATTTACTTTTTATGTAATTTTATGAATATATCAGTTGTTGAAATAAATGTAAAGACAGAAGTAAAACACCAAGATGATAATCAACACAGATGAGACATAAAGCAATCCTTTATTTTATTCCAATTCACCAAAGAGTCATTCTCTTACAAAATTTCATGCAGAAATTTAGGACCAAAGCCAAACTTAGACATCCCTGATGGAACATACAAAAGGACCTCTGACAGAAAATCAAAAACTGAACTCTAAAAGCTGGATCAACTTGCCACAGATTGTTTCCCACTCAACTCTTCACAATATCCTTTGTCAGTCATGAAAACTAATTCACAAACAGACAAGTCTACACAGACTATCAAAGATAGATCAACACTTATGAAAAACAAGTGTTTGAATGATGTGATTCAACCTTGAATGTCGTTGTCTACAATAATACCCTGCTATCATAAAAAGAATTAGGCTTGTGATAAATTAAGGAATGAATGAAAACTGAACTATCTCAACATAAACTCAAAGAGCAAACCTTAGTATGCTTCTCCTTCTATCCTCCCTTTGTTCCTCCCTTTCCTTTTGCCTTTAAGCAAATCAAAATTGGTTGAGGTAGTTGAACCACCTCATTAGTTAAGTTAACTAAAGATTCAACCAACTTTTTAGTTAAGGTGGAAAAGTAATAATCATAATAATAAATAATAACTAGTAGGTGGGACCCCTTGTGACTCCCTTTAGCTATTAACAATCATAACATAACTAGTTAGTTAAGAAAAACACACCTCCTTCTGACTCTCATCATCATATCAACTTTTGACAATTTAGATCATGATATTTGAAATTATTTTCAAAAAAATATTACTCATATATCCCAAAATAAAACATGTTTTCCAAAAACCTCTGAAGTCAATTGTCATCAACAATAGATAAAATAAAAACTCAAAAGTCATATTTCCCACTCTGGGATGCAATCTTTCCTTGATTGTTGCTATCACCTTTTGATTTTCTTGAACTTGCTTTTGGTTGCGCTGAGCATTTAGGCCTAATCTCGTTGATCACGTGAGAACAATCGTCCCTCAAATGCATCCGGGAAGACACGGATTTGTCAGAGCCATTGGAGTATGAGGAAGGGATAGCAATGGCCTTTCCTTTGTCAAGGGCATGGTGGGCCTCAGTTTTCAGCCTTTTTCTAGCATGAGAAAACTGCACTGATGAGTGGGCAGGGGCAGCTTGGAAAATGGGGTTAATAGGCAGAGGAGAAGGTAGGGATAAATTGGACCAGCCACGATGTTGGGAGACTACCAGGTAGACAATATCTTGCCATCCATCATTTTCAGGAACCTCGGATTGCAATGAGACATGAGGGGGCACAGGGATATCGGGGACTTACAGAACTTGGAAGGGAGGCCTTTCAGTCCTAGGTTGGACCACTCCTTGCCCAATCCAATTGAAAAACCTGGCCTAAAACAATTGGCCTAACTCTTGTGAGTCAGTGTCAAAATGTATGGAGAGCCTTGGCCTTCTTGGGCATCGATTCCAATTACCTCTCCCTTTGTTGCCTCTGCCATGGCTACCTCGCCTGAAAAAACTCATTCATGCATGCATGATTGATTAGAAAATATTCTTTTAAATAACCATACATGCAACTCTTAAAAATACGAAATAGATTTGGCTCAGCAACGTATCAGACTCATGCAATCCAATCCATACAAATTGTTTGATTGTTTATCAATGAGCAAGGGATGAATAAAGGGTCCTGAGATATGTGACCAACCAAGACACTGCTACTGCCAACAACTTCAACACATAATTTTTCTTGATTATAATCAATTTTAGAACAGGGAATGAAAAATGAATGTGGGAAGGCGATGGGGTTGTAATTAGTGAAAAGCAAAATAATGGTGGGGAATGAGAGCGAGTATTGTTCATAAAATTAATTAAGTAATCTATATATCCATTATGAAAAAGGAAATACACCAACCAAATGACCATTGTGATCCAATAACAACTATTGTGTATTAACTAGTTCACAGTTCATAACCAAATATTTACACAGTGTCAACAACCAAAACAGTATGCATTCCACAACAATTTGTAGGGGAGCTCTGTTTTCTCCCATTTATCTATAAACAATTTCCAAATAAATACACAGACAATTATTTTCACTTTGCTCATCAAATGCAGGCATAAAAATCATGCTCGATTATGTCTTTCAACTCATTTAATAATTAAATTGCAATGAGGTTATACTATCACAGCACCCGTGCCTATCACTATTAAAATGCATGATATTCACTTAACATTCATAGTGGAAAGTCAACACAATGATCCATATTTATCTTGCAAAGATATTGGCTTGCCATTTAAACATGCAGATAACAATCACCACTTTAATTCACGCTATGTTGTGAAATATACAGCCATTCGACAAAATTCAATTGCATTTTTGTGACTGTGCAGGTCCATTTTTTCTTTGACTCTAAACATTTAAAAATCTAGGCTATCTATCCAACACAACGAGGCAACAACAGCATACTCGACCTCATAATATAAATAATCAAATCGCAATAAACCCATGTTTAAAACTCTGTGAATATCTCTGAGTGCGCAACCCAAAAAAAATATCCATAGCATACAAAATGGGCAGCCATACCATAAACACCACAATGCAACATTCCCATTTGACAATTTTAAACACACAGTCACAGTATCATTAACTCAACCTATCGTGTCGAGTTATCAATCCACTACAAAGATATAGCAACAATATTGCTCAAATTAATCAAATTGCAACCAAACCATATTGTGTAAAAACTTGTGCCCATTCTTGACGACACAATCAAATCATCATACATACATAGTGGATGGAAATTCCATAGGCACCCTGAATTCAATAATCGTTTGGTCATTAAAAATACACAGTTACAGTAATCATTGATTCATGCTTATAGGAACGCCACCCATACCAATGCATCAAGCACGAAGCATCATTGTGCATTGATCAATTAAAAACAATGCTAGGTCATCAATTTAATAAACACAAGGACAACGACTATGTATTTGATTTAACAACTCATTCCAATTGACCATGCTGAGCTTATCCACCCAATAATAACAATTGCAGTGACTAGATGCCAAACCAACACCACTATCATATAATCAACTAGGTGAGTTGGTAATCGACTTTGTCAACAATACATATCAATCTATAACAACCAATAGTAAACCCGACAGGCCACAACGGTCTTCTCTATTAACCCTCAGACTCGAGGAGTTAAGGCTTTGCTTTGTGGCCAACTCAAGGAGACTAAAATCGGCTCTTCTCAATGGTGAAAACCTCTGAGACCAACGATGTACATACAGAGAACACCACAATTTACTTTGTGGACAGGGTGATGAAACCTGTGACAGGAGAGGCTATAACAGAGGAGTGAGGCTCCAATTCGGCCTAGTAATGATACTTAACGCATGCAAGGTATAACCCTCGTGGCTCTCCAGTCAAACAAACACAACTCTGAGGTGAAGACAGGGTCGAGAAACAACAATATAACCCATTGCACGACCATTAGTGGTGAAAACAAACCAATGCCCAAGTGAACAAAGCGCAATGACACAAGACGCTTCCAACCATTAAACCCCATAAAAGACAAATATTGGGTATGGTGATACGAAATGCGGGAAGACAACTAGCCACTCAAGACCCAACAAAACCCTCCAACTCAAACCAGTAAGGATGAGAGAGATCCTTATGGCTACTAACGTTAGAACGACAAATAACATTGTGACTTCAAAACATTTTTCTAGGGCCGACATTGATTCATTCCAAAGAAAATCACAATTTCACATAGTTACCACACTTAAGGAAAGCACAACCCATACTTTCAAGCCAATATCCATTTCATAAATAGAGTAGACTCATGGATGGAAAAAAAAAGACATACCTGTGATCAAAACACCGTAAAACGCGAGTTGGTCAAGCGGTTCCTCTCTGCTAGGAAGTCGGAGCATAACCACAACAACAAGGTTTAACAATAGCTTGATTAGGGTGGCGGCCAGTGGGAGGAGTAAAGGTGACATGCAGTAAATGCACGTCACCTCCACCCTCTAGTCATTTAATTCATCAGTACACGCCAGCCAATAATCCATTAACTCAAGTAATTAAACCATGTATCAAAACCATCAACCATTAAAACTAACAGCGCAATTCATATCAACTTATGCTATAACATAATCACCATGCATATCAACTATATAACTCAAAAAATCACATAGTTATTAACTTAGTAGCTAGGATAACAACAATCCTTTAAAAATCGATGCATGTAGTATAGTATATAGCATGGTTTAGTTTCGTCCCTTTGCTTTTATATTGCCTTTTTCCTTTTTCCAATTGCTTGTATATGTTATTGCTAACATGTTTATTGTGCAGGTCTCCTAGTAATAGATCCCAATAACAGATAGCAGTGATAACAAGGATAACATAGGTTGTTGTAAAATAAAACTTGAGCCTAGAGCAGCAGAAAAACACAGAACACGCCTTCTCAATCACCAATAAAACAAGATTATATCATCATGTAAGCAGTGTTGAACAGTAGCACAACATCAAATAAGCACCAGACCTGATCTCCATTCTACAAGGGGGTCCCACCTACTAGTATTATTTAGATTTTATAATAATAGGCTTTAGCAACACTTTGCGGGCAAAACTTCGTTGCGATTTTAATCGTCAACAGCGTGCACTCAACGGTGCATTTCTAATATCGAAAAGCATGGATTATGGTGCCATTTAATATTATAAGGGGCACCGACAAAGAAGGAGAATCACATTTATCATTTGTATTATACAGTGTGCTTATTCTATACAAGGGCACTAATAGTGGTGCTACTAAACATTTAAAAATGCACTTGATAGCACAAGAAAATAATTTATATAAATAAAGCATGTGCATGTCATATGTAGAGAGGCAATACTTGCAGTGCATCTGTAGATTTCCTAAAGCACCGACAAGTCCAAGATATTTTTTATAAAAATGCCTCAATGGTGCATTTACAATATTGAGAGGTACCATGTATAGTGTTATCTAATATTATAAAGAGAGTTAAACAATAGCAATTATTTTAATGTTTTTATTTATTTAATTGGTGCACTCGACGTAACATAATGCACCACTAATGATGCATCCTATAAATTTACCAAACACATTGTATTGTCCAGTGTGAGTTGAATGACTTCAATGCATGAAATGGATTTTAACAACAAAATTGAAAAAAAAAAATAGGCAAATTTAATCCAAGTCAGCGTTTTAATCTGCTAAAAATGTAAATGAGGAGGTAAAAACAATTTACATGGCCTTTTCCCTGCTAAGGAGGCATGGTTGTCATGTAGATTAAAAAATAAGAAAATATGATACAATTGTGCAAAATTCAACAACAAACCAAATCCACCAATGAAGAGAAGGACTTAAGGAATCCAGCAAAATAATAGCACCGACAATGGAGCGTTCGTGTAGAGATGGTGAGCATCAGTGCTTGTATGGCTAGAAGCATAGAAGGAAAGTTAAAAATGAAATTACGTTTTTTTTTTTACCCAACCCTTATTTGCCTAATAGTTTGACACATAGTGTATTTATGTGTTCCTAGCACACAGTTATATTTTTTTAAATATGGAGCAGTGTGCTTTATTAAGCACATCAGTGTGTTATTGGGCTATTAAGTGCATCGCTTAGTTTTTTATTTTTTTTAAATAAAAAACTTATATTTTATAACAAATATTTTTTCGTTTGGTGCTTCTTACATGTAGACACATTTGTGCACTTATTGTCTAATGATGCATTGGTGTCTAAGATATCACGAAATATTAAAATGTTCACCAATGTAGGTATATATGGAACAAACTGGGGTGCCTTCTATGTTATGCACATTGAAATTTTGTATATATATATATTTAAATAAAAACCTTAATTGCATAGTAAAATTTCTAAACTCATTTGGTGCATTGTAGATTGTCACAAACTGATGCATTTATAAGTTTACAATGCATCACTTGGAGTTTGATTAAAATTAAAATAAACCTTTTTTTATTGATTACATAAAACAACTTTTAGGGTGTTTGGTTATAAACACACTGGTGCACAATGTGTATGGGCACACCGATGTGTTTTGTATGATTTAAGCACACCAATTAAAAAAAATTCACTAAAACCTATGGTGACTTGCCTCCCCTAGCAACCTTCACTATAAATGAATAATGAAGAAATTTTGGGGGAAGGTTCCACAAAAACCTCCACTAGAAGGTGTTTTCCTTGTAGTGGGAGATTTCATCATTGTGGATGAATCCGAAATATAAATTATAATGGAAATACACTTCATCTCTGCCTAACCAAATCACCACAAAAGCCCAAGAAAATATACACTGAAAATATGTACTTGAAGGAGAGAAGATTCACAACCTTTAGGGCACAATCCCCTTCAACTAGATCTGAAAATTATTTTAGTTACTTTATGACAACAATAAATCTAATATCTAGTTTCTTTTTAGCCTATTAAATCACATAATGTAATATTTGAGCTCTCACAATAAAAACAACATATAAAAATAACCAAGAAACCACTCATAAACAATGAGAACGTGACAATATGATTTTCATATTTGCAAATCACAAATTCAAATAACAATGGTACACTTTGTATTATAACATAAATGAAGATACAATACAATACCTTAGATCACCCCAAGTTGGAACAACATGTCCTTTTATTTTGACTAAGCAATGACACTTCAACTAGTAACCCTTACTAGGGCGTCCGCTATTAACACCAAACCCTAACTAATAATACCACGATCTAGAAAAGAATCTTACCAAGCTCTCCTAACCACACCAAAGGCTCTACAGCAAGCCTCAACATCCCACCAACAAGTCTACCCTTAGATTGATCCAGATTTTATGAGAAGAATGAAATGAATACAGATTATTAATAGGTGCTTAACACAAAATAACAGAGATATGGTAAAATTGGTTTTCTATTCAATAACAAAATAAGTTGAAACTGTAAAATGCAGCGGAAACAAGCTTGTTGGAATGGTGGCGGCTTATCTCTGAGAAGAGATGTGATGGCAGTGCGCATTCACAAGAAGAAGGTTACAATGAGGCTCTGAAGGCATTTTTACAATAAGAAAGAATGCCAAAAACCATAGACATCCAAAAACCTAAC
>CBVK0101288431.1:0-13364 GCA_900067695.1 Picea abies | reverse complement strand
TTTGCATTAATAAACTGCTCCAAGTGGCCACATTGGTTGGGGCCATGGATGTTTCCCCATAGGGGTTTTACCACGTGAAAACATCGGTGTGTTGATCTTTGATTTGGTTATGTGAGTGATTACTGAAGGTGTTCGTCCTCTGTTGGAATACCTGTGTTGTCGAACAATATGTAAAACATGATAGAAGGTTGCATCTATGCACTTGGTTATATAGAGATCAAATTTGGAATGGAAAGAATATAGAGCATCATTGTACAAGAAATCAATTTTGTTTTCATTCAAATTTATGATAGTCCAAAAAACACTTCCTAACATATTGTATACACTTGTTTGCTTCATGTAAACACCCTCTTGATGTAAGTGATGAAGATATGGATGCAATAGATTAGGGTGAACTTAAGAAATTTAGATGTCCAATTGTTTTCTTTACTAAGGCCTACCATCCCTCTAGATTGTCGTGAAGACAAAAACAAAACCTCAAGAAAATATTGGGTAAGGAGAGATATATGGATTTTATAAAACAAACATCTAAGGATCCACCACCACCTAATTATGAACAAGAACCAATGGTTGTGAATGAAGATGAGGGTATCAACTATATGATTACACATTTCATGGGAATGTCAACAATGTCAACAATGATTTTGGATATTATGATAGAGATGGAGAAGATGATGATGATGATATTTGTATGGAAGAACATGATCAAAATTATTGATATATGTAATGGTTATCAATAAGGTTTGATTTGTAAATGAAAGACTTAGAACCCTCACAACTATTGGAATGCAGAGAGGAGGGGTGAATAGGTATGATCACAATAATTACTTTTAATCACAATATAAAAGCTCCAATAATTATCATGAGCATTGAAAACACCATAAATCAATGCATAAACATCACATAAACACAATACAATTTTTTTTTATGTGGAAACCCAATGCAGGAGAAAACCACATAATGCTTTGATTATTTATCAAAGAGTACATTCATTGGAAGCACCAACTTCCTAATTCTCCAGCTACAACTAGAAGGAGGATCCAACCACCTATTTATAGGCTACAACTTGAAGGAAGATCCAACTCCCTAATTTACTAGCTCCAACCAAAATGAGGCTACAACCCCCTTTCCTTACCCCATCCAACCACCCTGAAATATAAATGTAGACCAATCTGTCACTACCTTTTTCACCGATAACCTATTGGTGTTGTTGTTTATGATACTTCTATTGCTGCTACTAATATCGATATCTCATCAATATTGCAACCACACATACCTCATACCAAGATTCACAAGAGATTTATCCATATCAAATGCTTATGAATCACTAAGACATACATGTTCCTGATTTCTTCAGAATATTCACTCTAACACACACAAGAAGACATACCTTCAATCATGTAGTTGACCTGAGTTTTATATCCCCGATCTTCACAAATTTTCCTCTTAGGTTTGTGACCCTATACATCGTCTACTTGTGGGTATCCACACTTTTCCTCACTGTATCCTAAAGATGTACGTGTTTTTCCTCATGAAAGTCATGGATTTACTCAAAGAATATCTATCTGAGACTTCTTCTCCATACTCTCGGCTCATGAAAACTTCTTACTTCAATGGA
Source organism: Picea abies (assembly GCA_900067695.1). NCBI lineage: Eukaryota > Viridiplantae > Streptophyta > Pinopsida > Pinales > Pinaceae > Picea > Picea abies. Next base: position 11,746 of record CBVK0101288431.1, on the reverse strand, counting down.
ATTCTTTGTCTTCGACTCACTGACTTAGATCTCCAACCTGTATTCTCAGAAGTAATTCATAGAAGTGATATCCAAATGAATCTTTTATGTGTTTTAATGAGGATCTCATGCAACTAACATGCACATGCAACTTACATACAACTTGTTAACTTCTAATGAGGATCTCATGCAATTGACATGCACATGAAAATGACATGAAACTTGTTAACTTATGTTTATAGCTAATTTAATTCAACGTGCAACTTGTTGACCTCTTGTGTAAGGGTTGAAATCAATGACAACCAATCTAATGACAATTAATCTCTCAACAATTATTCTTTCGACAATTAATTAATATTTCAACAATTATTCTTTCGAAAATGATTTAATCTTTCAACAATCTCCCCCCTTTGGCATTGATGGAAACACTTAGACACCACACTTCTCTTGCTCATGTTGGGTCCCCCTATCTTCATGCCTCTTCTCTTCTTTTCCATGCCTCTGATTTTCTCTCCCCCTTTTTCATCAATGGAAAAGGATGACTTCTCATTGGGGTTGCTCCCCCTATCTGTAAGCCTCTGATATCTATTGATGTTTCTCTTCATGGTGCTTCCTCATGTAAATCTATGATAAAAAGCATTCAAAAATCATTCAAGTATTTCATAATTTTTGTTGCTCTCCCCCTGTCTTATTATGAAAAATGCCATGTAGATCACTGTGGGGCTGAAATTGTTCCAAGTTTCTATCGAAGATACTTAAAAGTATCTCTCAAAATAGGTTTGGTGAAGACATCTGCAATCTGTTATTTTGTACCAACATACTCTACCTTGATGTTCTTCTCTGTAACATGTTCCTGTAGAAAGTGAAACTTGATCAGAATGTGTTTCATCTTGGAATGCATCACTGGATTCCTAGAGATACTTATAGCATCAGTATTATCACAGAATATAGGAATAGGCTCGTCATATTCCACGTTTATGTCCTCCAAATTTTTCTTCATCCAGAGAACCTATGTACATCATATTGTTGTTGCAATATACTCTACTTCTGTTGTGGAAAACAACATTGAGGATTGTTTCTTTCTCAACCAGGATACCAGACAATCACCCAAGTAGAAGGTTGCTCCAATTGTACTTCTTCTATCATCAACACTTTCTACCCAATATGCATCTGTGTATGCAACTATAGATAGATAATTCCCTTTTAGATACCATAATCCATAGTCTTTTGTTCCTTTGAGATATCTGAATATTCTCTTTACTTCCATAACATATGTTTCCTTCAATATTGCTTGAAATATTTCCACTTGTCCAACTTCTTGCATCACATCTGGTCTCGATGGTGTCACATAGAGTAAAATTCCAATCATCGATATGTAGAGTCTCTGATCTTCATCCTTGGATAGATCATCTTTTGTCAATTTGAAATTGGTCTGTATGGGAGTACTTACAAGCTTGCAATCTACCATTCCAAACTTCTTCAACATTTCTTTGATATACTTGGTATGGGAGATGAAAATACATGTATCTTGCTGACATATGAGGAGTCCCAAAAAGAAAGACAACTCACCAAGTAATGGCATTTCGAATTCATTTTGCATGTATTTAGAAAATTTCTCACTCATCTTGTCATCATCACTTCCAAAAATAATGTCATCAACATAAACTTCAATTATCAACATACTATCTTGATTTACCTTTATGTAGAGATTGTTGTTTGCATTGTCTTTCCTGAACCATTGTTGTTGTAGATACCTATCCAATCTTAAATATCATGCTCTAGGGGCTTGTTTGAGTCCATAGAATGCAGTCTTCAATATGCAAAGATAATATTCATTTTATGACAGTAGAAACCTTTATGGTTGTTCGATGTAGATTTCTTCTTCTAGTTCTCCATTTAGGAAGGTTGATTTTTCATCCATCTGATATACTTTGATTTTCTTCGAACATGCATAAGCCAATATCAATTTGAATGCTTCCATTATGGCAACTGGGGAAAAAATTTCTTCAAAATCTATTCCTTCAGCCTGAGCATATCCCTTGCATACTAACCTTACTTTATTCATGGTTATTTGTCCATCCTCATTCAACCTATTTTTGAATACCCATTTTGTTCCCATCACATTATTATCCTTAGGCCTTGGAACAAGTTCTCAGGTTTCACTTTTCTCTATCTAATCTAGTTCTTCTTCCATAGCTTTGATCCAGTGTTCAACAATGTTGGCTTCTTCAAAGTTGTTGGGTTTAACTTTGGAAAACAATGCTAGTTGTCTTTGTTCTGGTGAGCAAAATTTTCTTTGGGTTTCAACTCCTGCATCTTTGTTCCCAATTATCTGTTCCGATGGATGATTTTTCTGCACTCACCGGTTAGGAGTTTTGGGAGATATTTGAATATTTTTATGGTCATCTTCCTCTTGATATGCTTCTGGTTTATCTTCTTCTGATGCTTCTTCTGCTTCTTCTATTTCTTCTTTCAAATCCTCTTCTCCTTCCCGCTCTGCTAAGTCTTTGCTTCTCCTTTGGGATTTCGTACACTTGTCTCATCAATCTGTACATTGATACTTTCCACTATTCTGTTGAGTCTCATATTGAAACACTTGTATGCATTGCTTTTGCTTGAGTACCTGACAAATATTCCTTTGTTAACTCAAGATTCAAATTTTCCAATCTTGACGTCTTCTCTTTTAATATAGCACTTGCTTCCAAATACTTTAAAATGCTTCACATTTTTTGGTCTTACTTTCCATAGCTCGTAGGGAGTCTTATCACTGTTACTTCTGAGCATTCCTCTATTCAAGATATGAACTATTGTATGTACTTCCTGTGCAAATAATATGTCACCCAACTTGGAATCTTTCAACATGGTTCTGGCCATCTCCTGTACTATCATGTTCTTTCTTTCAGCAACTCCATTTTTTTGAGGTGTCCTGGCTGTTGAGAATTCCTTTTATCCCATGTTCACCACAAAAATCTATGAATTCTTTCAATGTAAACTCTCCACAATTATCTGATATCAAACATTTGATTTTCAAGTTTGTCTTTGTTTCAACCATCTCTTTGTATATCTTGAAGTGTTCAAATGCCTTTGATTTCTTCCTAAGAAAGAAAATTGCAGTCATTCTTGTGTAGTCATCAATCAATAGCATGAAGTGTTGTTCACCATTTAATCCCTTTGTTCTCGTTGGTCCACATAGATTAGTATGTACAATATCCAATGGTTTTGTCATTGAGTACTCCTTTGATTTAACTTGGTCCTGGTCTGTTTTTCTTGTAGACAATGCTTACATAGAGTATTTGATGGATTTGAAATTTTAGGAATTTCTTTTACTACTTCCTTTCTACTGATTTTGACAAGATTGTCAAAGTGCATGTGACCCATTCTTATGTACCAGAGACAACTTTCATTTTATTTTCCTAAAAACAACTTTATTTTCCAATTTCATTCAAAACATATATGTTGTTCGGAGTCCTTATCGTTGTTGCCACTAACTTTCCTCATCTTTCTGTTAGTATCGTTATTTTAAGGGTAGAGTTAGAGGTTTGTAAAGAGTTTGCAAATTCATTCCTTGGTCTTGGAAAAACCAATGCATTCCTAATTGAGTCATTGAGTGTGTGTGTGTGTTTTCAAAGAGTTGTGTCTCATGAAATGTTTCAAGGTCCTTGGGTCATTGATAAAATAAAATATAAAAGGCATGTCAAAAAGAGTCAAGTCATAAGTCTAGGTGGAATGTCTTTTTGTTGATTTCATGGCACATTATGACACATTTCATCAAAGGGTATTATGGACATATTTGATATCTTTCAAAGCGGTTTTGTACTTGGTATGCAAAAAATGTACACATGTTGCACAAGTTCCTAGGCGGTACATAAACTGTCATATCACTCCAAAATAGTGAAATTGCATTTAAAATCGTCTTTGCTCAGATTATGCATATCTCTCCCCTTCCATTTTTCATTGCAGACACCCTATGCCATCGATCAGACCTCTATAATCCAACAAATTTGAAATAAATCACTCGCTACGCAAACTCTACATACCCGCTATGCAACCTTCACACAGTACTCGCACGCTAAGCATCCCTTGTTCCTTTGTTTTTCGTTGTGCAAAGATTGAAGGGTTATATCATGTGTCTAAAAAGTATCTTGTACCTATTACCTACGATCTAAAAACTTTCTTATTGCATTGTTGAGTCAGTTTGACACATTTTTTGCAGCCCCTAACCTTGTTTTCTACTGTGTAAAGAACCATGTTAGAGTTTTGTCCTTTGAACCTTCTTTTCCTTACTAGTATCATTGTTTTAGCCTACATCTACAACATGGAAACTAAGGGAGGCTCAAGACCTAATCATTCAATTCAGGGAAAATAAAAGAGTATCAGAACTAAGGTTTGAGAGGAATTTTAAGGAGTGCATACCAACCATCAAAGATGCTTGTGCAGCCCTCACAAATGCTTAATCAAAGCTAAGGAGAAATGCATTGTTGTTCAAGCAGGTCGGAAACTTGAAAAGACAAAGCTTGTCATTGAGAAAATCAAATAGGTCTCTCAAGAAAAATATGAAGGTAGATGATGAAGCTAGGGGGAAATTGTACCTACTTGTAGAGGTGGCTAAGATATAGGTTTCATATTCTCACAGTTTTTCTGTTTGATGAACTACTAATCAGTTTTGAGTTTTTGCTGGAAAACTGCATTGTACAGAACTTGCATAGTGATCTCACGCTACAGAAGTGATGTAAGAACATAGAAGGATAATGGATAATGGGATGATTGGTGGACGATCTAACAATGATTTTAAACCTCCATTAGTGTTGCAACGACCTACTAAATGAACTATATTGAATAAATCCACCACTCTGTGTAAATCTCACTACACAACTGATGTAGGTTGTAGTTACACAGGGTGTTACAACAACATGCTACACAAATGACAATTTTAGTTGTAAACTTCAAGATCATTTTTTGAGCAACTCGAGAGGATTTTGGAAAAACCCAGAGAGGTTTTTGTCAATCATGAACTAAATAAATAAAAAATATCTATGTTTTTACACAGGTGTCACATTTTGGGAGATTTGAATGAATCTTTATAGCTCATTTTTCCATATTTAAGCCTTTAATGTTTTCCTCTTTTAGTCATCATCTTTGGGCACATATTACGAGGAGATGGAGAAGAATTTTTGAAAACCAAAATAGGTTTTTGTCAAGAACGGACTCAATAACAAAAACCTCTCATTTTTTATACAGGTATTATTATTTGGAATATATTAAATGATATTTGAGGCATATTTTCCATAATTTCGCCAAGCCAAATTTGCTGACAAAGTTCTAGAATATTTTGAAATTCGACTTGATGGACCTCCAACTCAGAAAGGTTGATCCAAAATTGATATGGATATTGAATCTTGGATACTCTCCTATCATATCCCATTATTTTCTCTTTAGTTGGCACATTTTTAGTTGGTCAAAAATCAAACCCTAGATAGTAGGATATGAGTAGATTTTTGGCAAATATTATTTCCTAAGCTATTATAACAACTCTATATCTTTGGAAAATGATAAATTTCAACTTATATAGCATAGGAAGTTAGTTTTATTATATATTTGATCATTTTGAATGTTCAAAGGGTTGGAATAAGCACAAAGAATATTTTTTATTGAACATTATACATATTTTATGAATTTGAATGAAAGACTAGTGCAGAAGTCCAAAACTTTTTCATACCAAAGATTCTAGTGGTGATGACTTGAAGTCTACATTTCTTTCCATGTATGTTCTTCTTGTTTCTTTATCTTTCATATTTTTATACCTATATGTTTAAATTGTATATCAAATGGTCTAGAATTCATATGAAAATGATACTTTAGATTCAAGAAATTTGAACATTGTCATTTCTTTCTTAAATCACCATAATTCATCTTTTATGGTGCTCTGAATGTTGTTCTTTTTTTTTCTCTTTCTTCCAATCTATAACATCAAATTAAAAAACTGAAATATCATTATGTAATGTACCCAAAATTTACCAATAATTTTTTTTTCTTAGGAAAATTAAATCTTTTTTCTCTTTGAACAACTTATTCTAGAAGACTTATAGTTAATATAAGTTAGTAATTATCATCGTTGTTAACTTCTACAAGGTCTATATTTTCTGTTTATAAAAACAATAAACTATCATCACAAAAGATTCTAACTCTGACTTACTTCATACTACGTAATAATTCTATACAGAAGGGAAAGGGTGAGTTTTCTATACCCTAACCTATCGGATTTCAAGCATATATACGAGGATTAACCTTTCCATATTTTAAACATTGACCTTTATAAACCTTCATCTCTACTAGTATTAAAATCCTTCCATATATGTGTGTGTATTATACATAGGGCTCTTAGTCTTATACCCATTTCTAAGCATAGACCTCCATATTAGAGTACATGAAAAAACCCCATTTGAAATTACAAAAACAAAACTCCCTATGCAATAGACATGGTTCATGTCATAAAGGATTGAATATGAGTTTAAATTATGTACCCTTAATGAAAAAGTTACAGGACTAATGTAATGATGATTATATGTTAATTTAATTGGTCGACCAAAGGACCTTGTGATCATTGGTCGTGATTAAACTTCTGAATCATAGTTTTCCTTTCGAGAAAGTTTATCGATAACAAACTGTTAGTCACACCTTAATTGAACGATATAACTAGATTTGATAATCATGTGTATCATGCCTTAAAGGATTTGTCCTCTCTCACAATAAATCAGTATGAACTCAAAAGGGTTTTGTCACAGGTGAGTTAAAAACCTTTGTCCAGTCCATTAATGGAGACCCTGTGAAACGTAATCCCATGGTTCTCACTAGACCTTGTGTCCAATACAATTGTGCCACCTCCATCCCGTCACATGGTCATTTAGAGTCTTCCTACTTCCCACTATTACTCTGCGCAGTGAAGGGTTTACAAGACTATTGTGAGTCTTTTGCATGATACTTCAGTGCTAGCTCTGTGTTTTTCTTTAGCGAGGAAGACCGAAAACCTGTAGATATTTACCCAGTGGAATGTAGAAAACATACGCAATTTCTTGGTAAGTCCACAACATGCTTATGATATCTGTAGTTGGGTGGTAATTTCGGAAATTTTTAGTCATAGTGATGATATCTCTGCAACTATTATTCTTTACAATTTCTAGTGAAGGTTGTCCCCTTCGTTATTCTTTAACTCTATGGAATATTTCCTCCTGCCATGGATAGATACATGATTCTAAAATGGTGATGTCTAGTGTCTTCCTCTGTGAGGTATCTGCTCACTTCTATAGGATCCATTAACTTGTGAAGTTTTTTACACATGTTGTTTTCATTTTTTGATTTGGGGATAGTATCGAATGTGTTTAGGGTTCTGTCAACAACAAATACCCTCATTCATTTTCTTTATTGTATAAAATGGTATTTATTTTGGGAGTTTATCGCAGCATAGCTATTGCTGTAAAACTAGTGATTAAACCCTATTATAATGACCCCTAAAAGAACTCGATGTCGAGTATTCTTGTACAAGAATGAATGCTAAAGTTCTATGGAAAGACGCATATCTCTTTTGTGAGGTTTCTCTATTAGGGAAAGGTCTCAATCTACATTGTTTAAACTTACTCTTTTTACAAGGGTTGTCCCCTACTATGTTCGTTGTAAAGATAGTTTTCACCTTTCCCTTGTTTACTCTGTTCGGTTTAGCATTAAGTTTTCAAGTTATCGACTTATTGAATTACTATGGAGATCCGGTAATCTCAGATTTAAAGTCGTGAAGTCACAGCTACATCCCTGTAGTCGCGGTGAGGGTTTATTTATTATTGTACATGGTTTGTCTTCAATAAAAAAATACTGTATTTACCCTAATCGTGCATGTACATGATTCCCACTGTATAGTATTATTCCAGAACTTAATAATTCTTAAAAGATTTACATTTATTATCCATTCGAAAATCTGGCAGTTAATCCGTTATGATCTTGTTTTATTCCGTGTGTTCTTGAAAATTCTGGTTTAACAAGTTTCTTTTGTTTTCTTCTGTCATTTATGGTTAAGGATTGATTACTATGATCTAATGATAGGACCCCTATTTGTTGTGAGGGTACCCATCAGGACAACCTTGGTCCACCTCTCCCCCTTCGGTTTGTGGATGATTCCTTTGATGACGCAAATGGAAAAACAACAGGTCCCAAATCGAAAGTTATTTGAAGTTATAAATTATGTTTGTAATATTTCTTTGGCATATAATTTATCCTGGTAGTTATTCTATGTTCGACATTTGAATTTTGTTCACTTCTAAGTTAATACTAATTAACATTTCTTGGTTTTCTTTGGAGGGTTTTTAATCATTTGAATTGTCTAGATTTCCCAAACATCGCCTTACATGAAAAGGTACTCGGGTTCCAACTTGCAGCATTTAAAAACAAAAAAAATTATTCTCAGGTTCTACTGTAAGGATACGATTCTGTCCTAGAATTTTTTTATTGTGGAAATTTTATACCAGACTTCTATAAGCAACTGGTCATTTGTAAGTTCAGTGTTTGAGGAAAGACATAGAGGAATACCCCATACTGAAATAAGATTTCACTATTTGAGAGTTACAAACGCAGTGTTATGTAAAGTTGGAGACTCGTGACTCTGAAATACGAAACATGTTTTGTGTGTTTATATTACCAAAACTGTGTCTCTACATTATTGTACTGAAACAAGAATGTAATTATTTTCTCCAATTATATAGTCGCTTTTAATGGAAGAACTCGAATTTCAAGTTATGTAACAATCAGTCATTAGTTTCTATATATTAGATATTGCATAACTCATAAAATTATGTATCAAAAACAAAATGTATTCATATATGAAATTCCTTTCCTTCTGGGTCTACTCTGATATTTATAAATATATCAAACTTCCCTTAGTTATTTTATATAGCCGTGCATATTTCAATCCACAAAAATATGTATACACATTTATGTTTATATGTCTCCAAAATTTATGTTTAGTACTATATCATTTTAATATTACTTGAATCTGCACATCTATATGCATGTGTTCACATGCTTGGTAGAGGTTAAAATAACCCTAAAATGATTCTATTTTATTTACTTATAGACATACCCCATGTACCCTCCATAATTCAACATACAATAACTCTATTACTTCATTCATTCATAAAATAAATATGTTCCTACAACAAATAATACACAGTAGATTTATTACTTCATTCATTAACAAAATAAATCTGTTCCTACAACATATAACACATAATAGCTTTAGGGTGAAATCACGAAGGTGGGTTACACTTTCGTGACAATCGGGTCTCCAAATTTTCCAAAAACCTCTTTTGGGCCGAACTAAATAATTTTTTCGGCCGAAAGATATTATTTTCGGCCGAACTTATCGACTTCTTGACTTACTGTGGAGATCCGGTATTCTAATACTTAAATTCGTGAAGTCACAACTACATCCTGGTATTTGTGGTGAGGGTTTCGCTATTGTTGTACAAGGTTCAACTTCAATTAAAAATACTCTATTTACCCTAATTGTGCCTGTACATGCATGGATACAATGTCTAGATTCCCTTTGTATAGTATTATTCTAGAACTTAATAATTCTTAAAAGATTTACGTTTATAATTCATTCGGAAATCTGGTAGTTAATATGTTATGATCTTGCTTTATTCTATGCGTTCTTGAAATTTTTGGTTTAACAAGTTCTTTTTATTTTCTTCTGTCATTTATGGTTAAGGATTGATTACTGTGATCTAATGATGGGACCCATGTGTGCTGCGAGGGTACCCATCGGGCCAACCTTGGTCCACCTTTCCCCCTTCGGCCTGTGGATGATTCCTTTGACGACGCATATGGAAAAACAATAGGCCCCAAATCACAAGCTAAGTGAAGTTATAAATTACGTCTGTAATATTTATTTGGCATAGAATTTATCTTGGTAATTATTTTGTGTTCAACATTTGAATTGTGTTCACTTATAACTTAATACTAATTAACATTTCTTGGTTTCCTTGTAGGACTGTTAGTCATCTGAATTCTTTGGATTCTCGAGGCAGTGCCTTGCACGAAAATGTACTCATCTTCAACTAACAGCGTTTTAAAAATAATTTTATCCTCGGGTTCTACTATAAGGATACGGTTTTTTCCTATAATTCCTTTATTGTGAAATTTTATACCAGACTTCTATAAGAAGCTGGTCATTTGTAAGTTCAGTCTCTGAAGAAAGACATAGGGGAATACCCCATACTGAAATAACATTTCGCTATTTGAGAGTTACAAACGCAGTGTTATGGAAAGTTGAAGACTCGCGACTCTAAAATATGAAACACATTTTGTGTGTTTATGATTCCAAACCTGTGCCTCTGCATTATTGTACTGAAATAGGAAAGTAACTATTTTCTTCCAATTATATAGTCAATTTTAATGGAAAAACTTGAATTTCAGGTTATGTAACAGTCAATCATTAGTTTCTATGTATTAGATATTTCATAACTCAGAAAACTTTATATTGGCAGCAACATGTATTCTTATATGAAATTCCAATCCTTCCAGGTCTACTATGATATTTATAAAAATATTGAATGTCCCTTAGTTATTTTATATAGCTGTGCATATTCCAATCAACATAAATATGTATACACATTTATGTTTATATGTCTCCATAATTTATGTCTAGTACTTTATCAGTTTAATATTGCTTTAATCTACACATCTATATTCATGTGTTCACATGCTTGGTAGAGATTAAAATAACCCTAAAATGATTCTATTTTATTTACTTATAGGCATACCTAATGTACCTTCCATAATTGAACATACAGTAACTCTATTACTTCATTCATTAAAAAAATAAATATGTTCCTACAACAGATAATACACAGTAGTTTTATAAATTCATTCATTAACAAAATCAAACCTCCGAGGACTCATCATATAATTCGTTAAATCCCACTTAGCCATTATCTAACATAGAAAATTCATATCATTTTACTAACATAGGTAGATGTATTTTATCATTCATAAATAATAGAACATACATCTAGGAATAATAAAAATGTATACTACCAACTATTTAATTAGCATAAATTCAACTAGAGGAGAGTAGATGAACATATCTGATCAAGTCTTGAAACAACAAAGGGAACAACCAAGTTCCTCCCAACCATAGAACATAACAACCAATCTACTTGCTCTGTTCACCCCCTATCCTGACCATGAATCCATGAGGGAAAACTCCAGAAATCCTCCTTAGCTATAGTCCTTATTCAGTCTCAGAAATAGCTTCTCCTTGCCTCACACTTAGAAAGCAGTTCTCATAACAACAAGTGATATTCTTCTTTCCCCCAACATAATAAGCAATGTCGTGCCGCCTCCCATATGCTATACATGCAAAAGCATCTTGTGCCTAGGTCTTTTCCCCCTTGGGAATTTTCCACGATTTACAAATACCTGATTTTCAGTGGCTGCCAATGGCCAAATTCCTGAATTGCCACTTGTAACATTCAACCCTGAGGTATTTCCAAGATGTTCTGCATGCATGGAGTCATGGTCAGTTGATTTTAACTTGGTTGTTCCATTTGTCTCTCAGCAATAAATATAAAAGAATATATGTTTCTTACAAGTGTCATAGTCAAAGAGTTGGTAGGTAAAATCAAATCTTTTCCCAACAGTCACAAAAATGAATTACAATTAACTAAATTAGGAATTTGGAATTTCCATAAATGGCAATAATTTTCCAATTTTGAATTTACCA
>CBVK0101288404.1:0-12357 GCA_900067695.1 Picea abies | reverse complement strand
TCAAGCTTAGCCCCTCTTCCAACCTTTCAGCCCCCTCTCCCTTACCCATTTTGTGGAAGCTTAGTCCCCCATCACTCTTTCTTAATGGTCGGTCGACACACATCGATGTTTATATTTTATTAATGATCTTTGCATAATTACATATACAAAAATCAGGCTCTTGGCCTTTAACAGCTAGGCACTCTGGCCTAATAAACAGATAATCCCACCAGATTATATACACTTGGCTCACCAGCCTATAAACATGATCACAATTCATAATAAAACTAGGGCACTACTCGGGGATATTACATAGAGGATTTAAATGGGAAAAATGATGAGTCTTTAAGTGGATACGCAAAGCCTTTCGTAAGAAAAACTTGTGTGGTGGTTCCATAAAATCCCAAAGATACTAAATGCAATTCTAATTTGAGGGAGATCATGGATTCACTAGCTACTACAACGAAAACACTGAGTTAAAAAGGTCGGAGGTTTGTTGGCTTAGAAATGAAGTGGTTGAGTAAAATGTATTGGAATTCCCTGAATCAAGGTAAAAATATTGGGGAGATATCAATCAATGGTTTTGGGTGATCACATGTCAACTGGGGTAAGCAAGTACACAAGGAAAATGTTGAGGTATCCAGGGGGGTTTCGCTATACAGGGAGTGTAAAGGCTTAGCAGACAATAATGAACTTGCGGGGAAAAGAGGCGAAAAGGACAACTGGCAGTGACACCCCAAGCACATAGATGAAAACTAGATATAAAGGCTGAGAAAGCCACGATAAAAGAAAAACACCCAAGATAACCACAGCAATCAAACTTTCCCTATTGATATCATAAATCCATTCAACTTGCATCAATGCATAAATCTATGAACAATTTCTATCTAATTTACCACTGCAAATTTAAAGAGGCATACCCTAACCGACGGATGGAATTGTTTAATATCTTCGACAACTGGTGATCCTCCCTGCTCCCTCTTCCTAATCACTGAGACCTCACTAGCACCTCCCAGCTAATGCTAGGGGTACTCTTCTTTCCCCTGAGCCCCCTGAACTGCAAAGTGGCCACACACACAAACCAGAGAAAAGCTAGCTCCTAGCTCGCTTTACAAGGTCAAGCTACCACTCTCTAATTGAGTTCGGCATCCCAACTACCACAAGAAAAATCAATCAAGAAAAATATCAGCAACGCAACCTTACGCATATCAGTCGTGATCCATTCCCTTCTTTTGCCATTTATTTTATAGAGTTCTCTTAGTGAATAGTTGCCAAAACACACATTTAATTCTTTTTATTAAAAGTTTATTAAGAATATTCTTCCCCATACACTTGTGACCCAATCCTTTAGTTGCACCAAAAATTCATTTAATTTATTAAATTAAATTGTCAATTTTCCTCACCCACCTAAAATCGTTCCTAAAAAAAATCATCGATGTCCCTTTATTCCCTCACATTCCCTTAATGAATGGCCCCTTTCTTAAATATTAGTTGAGTTCTAATTTGGAAAGTTCTCTAAACTAGATTCCCTTCTATGTTCCACATTCCTTTTTTATTTAAGTTTCCCCTTTTTGGTCTAAGTTCTAAATTAGCTAGTTTTGCACATAGCGAGCAATTAAATTTTTTTGGATAAATTCTTTCTCCTTTAATTTTTAATTTTGATTTTTCTTCATCCCCCTTTTATTAATTGATTAATTATTTTTAGTCCTTATACCCCCAATTAGACCTATGCTCTAATTTCAATTAGGCTTAGCAAAATTGTTTTTAAAGGAAATTTTATAATTTTTAAACCTTTCTCATACAAAATTTATTTTAAGGCTGACCAATTCAAAATGAGATATTGTTTTCTAGGTACCTAGGTTCATTGACTCATCGGTGTTAAATCTACAATTTTCCCTTCAAGACACACTACATGGTCCAAGGGTGCTACTCGCCTCTATTCATGTTTCATTTATGCAAAGTGCTCTTCAAGATAAACTACGTGATCCAAGGGTTCCAATTGCCTTTTGAATGATTTTGGCAGACGTCAAGCCCTTGCAGTCAATACTCTGTCAGGCGTCCTTCTAGGATACTAAGGTCCTCTAAGGATAAGGACATTGTCTTGTTATGTGCCCCTTAAAATCTTCATGAGAAATTGTATCAGTATGCTCTCATGAAATCATGGATATCTTGAGGTAGGTAATCGTTAACCTACATTTCAAGCCATGACTATAGTGCTAGTAGGTTGTGGCAGGGCTACTGCCACACCTCTCCCTCAATATCTCTAGTTTTCATGCATGACTCATTTTCTCCAAAAGTGATTATTTTTATCAAGTTATCGTCAACCTGCATCCATCAAAAAACATGTCATCCATCCATAAACAACATCATAATATACCAGTCATATGTCACATATGCAATAATAGAAATACAAAAACCATAAACAGTCCACTCCCTGACTCGATCCAGAGTCCAAGGAGGTCCATCAATGCCATCGACATCCTCAATTTATAAATAGTCCTACACACTTAGGAGAAACCTTTCAATATCACCTTTCTATACATAATAACATAACATAACATCGTGAATGCCAATCTCATCATCAAAATCCATAAGCGAAGTAGCCACTCATATAATGAACCGGTTCACTTGAACGCAAGTTTCCTCAAAGAATAATGTCACATCAGAAGTGCATGGAAGAGTGGGATGTTACGGAAATCAAATGAAACTCTTCTATAAGGGTTGTAGTCTGGGAGGAATACCTTTAAACAATCATGCATTGTCTTTTATAGGTGGTTGGACCACCTAGCCTTTATAGAAGCTCCACACCATTTACATACACGATATGCTTTTGTTACAAGACATGCGAATACATATCATGTTAGTGTCAAAAATATAGTTGCAACAAATGAGGTATGCCAAATAAACTTATAGATATAAGAAAATCGATGAACATGCTTACTAGAGAAAACTCCCATTCCTTGATAATTGTGCGTGGTGTATGAACATATTCCATAGAATGAAAAATACCTCTCCATTGGGATGGTCTTCATACATCCTATACATGTGTCCCTTCCCATAATTGTTTAAATTCATCGATCAGTGGTTGGAGGTAGACATCAATTCTCTTCACTTCTCTTCTTCGAGGGGGTTCATTCTTTATGTAAAACCATCGGGGGGTATTTTTATTGATCACTAACACTGGCCAAACAAAATAATTGGTGTTTTGGAGGGAATACAAGTTAACTCGATCCATAACTATGTTCAATCAGAGGTTCCACATGTCATCCTTGAATTTATTGGGCCATGTTCCCTCTATATCATCCATGGCTATTGAATCTATTACAATTCAAATAAATTCTAGATCACTTCTATGTGAGGCATGCCACCCCTGCAACATGGCTAATTTTTTGGAGTGAAAGAGAATTTGAATCTTTGGAATTATAGGCATGACCCTCAACATATTATGAGGAGGACCATGTGACTTACCCTTGTTTTTTTTATTTACAGTACATGACATGCACACATTCTAGAGATATGTATTTGTATGCATATTCATTTATTTATATAATACAATATTTCATACATCCATTGTATTATATGTACTCGAAACCCAATATTTTCATCATTTCCTTTGCCTCTTCGTAGCTATCAAGAAAGTGATTGTCACTAGAAATTACCTTATCCTTGAGTAACCTGCAATTAGTGGGAAATAGAAATTTACACTCTCATTAAGCATGAATAAAATCAACCCTTTTCTTCCTTCAATGTATCCCACAATAAATCATCCATATGAACCTCTATATCATTTCCTTCATCCAAAACATGTGAAGAGCTAGTGTTATTGTTGAGGTTTTGAATTGGTGACTCCATATGTAGTGGGAATTGAATAGGTGGTTGTTTCAACAATTCTCGGTATGCTTTCTCTCTGGAATATTTTATTTTAGTATAAATATCACGACTTGACATCGTACTAGGGTGCAAGTGTATATGGTGGACAGGTCACTCGTCACCAAGATATTTATTGTAAAAATATTGAACATTACATTGATAATATAAGTAACATAATTTTTTTAATATGTTCAAACATTATACTAAACACTTATTATAAGCATGGAAATTTCTTTCCCAATAAAAGTCATCAAACGAACATCTTTATAAAAAAAAATTTGAATTAAGCAATACATTTACATTAGTACCATTGAAAAAAAAAAAATACAATCACTCAGTCATGTTTTTCTTACACCCTACATGGTTTTATTTATAAAATAGATCAAGTTCATGGTGTACTACTGTTGACCTAGGATACTTGCTGGAAGATGGCATGTTAATATTCATAGGGTAAAGAAGTTTTCCATTTTCATCAAACATATTATTTCCATATCTTTCTCCTGATAAGAGCTTCTAGAATTTTGGGACCACGGGAATATATTGAGCATCTAAAATCAATCCTAAATCTTGATCCTGTAAAACTCAATGAAAAATTATTAAACTGCACCTGCATACATAACATAAATTTAATGAGATAAATAAATTATATAAAAAAAATACACATACTACAATCATCATGAGAGAACTTAAAGGAGTTCCAAAGATACAAAATGAGGTAGCATTGGAATCTGAAGAATTGGCCATTTGATGTTATAATTATTTTTTTCCTACATTTGAGCTAAAACCACCATCCTGGGTAGCATAGAACAATCTAACTTCAAAAATAAATTCAAATAACTTTTAGAACTTGAGAAAACACTTAAAAAATCATTGATTTTTTCTATATAGTATAATTTTTTTTGTCCCAACTATACATTGAGAAATCTCAATCTGGCTTTGCAAAATCTGAAATAGTTACTCGGTCCCTAAAAATATCCTCCTCTAACACAGAAAATGTGAATTTGAATACTAACCCATTTCTCACTCTCTCTCTCTCCATATCCCTCGTGACATGTCTCTTTCTCTTGTTGTATCTCTCCCTCTCTCCCTTTCTCTCCCTATATCCCCCCACCCTATCTATGTCCCGCATCTACCCCTCTTCCCCTCACTCTATATCCCCCTCACTCTCTCACTCACTATATCCCATTCCATCTCTCTTCCTCTCTCTCTCCCTTATCGGTACACTTTATCATATAAAGACACACTCATGCATTTAATTGAGAGAAGCATTGAAGACTAGCCTATGTTATCGCCTCCACAAAGAAAAACCTCTAAAAACAATAACTACAAATTTTTTCATTTACATTGTAAAAATTTAATTGTCTTACGGTGTGTTTTTACTTACACACCACCCCAATATGTTATTACTTACACTATGCGGAAATTCATTTTAAATTGTACAACACACCAATTGAAACAAGTTAACAAAATAACATGCACTTACTATCAATACTTTGAAATTTATTACAAAAATAAATTGGTACGTTATACACACTCCACTGATGTGCTACTCACGAAATAACACACCGAAAATGTAACTTTTGATAAAAAACAATGCACATGTTTATCATCAATGCACTAGAATATACAACGAAATATGAGAGGGAATTTGAGTTTTTGTGTTTATAAAAGAAAACCATATTCATTCTTTTATTTTTTTGCCAAAATTTATAAAGGATATTTGTGCAACAAAGATTTATAAACAAATATTTTAAAGAGGGTGAATTTGTTTCAAAGAGAAAAAAATTAGGGGGACTATTGTAGATCACATAGAAATATGTAGAGGAAATTTTTTATGTATATGATTTCATAGTTACATTCAGTATTGGAAGCCTTAATTTCCTCACTACTTTTTTTCTTTCTCCTTCTATATTTCCCAAGAAGATTTTTTCTTTAAGCACAATTTATTTATAGGTTTAAATTTGATTATTTTACTAGACCTTTACATTGTCTCTTTTTATATGACAATGGGTCTTCTATTCATATATAATAAAATGGGTTTCTTATTTCATTGAATTGTCAAATGTTGTAAAATATTGTGTTCCTGAATAATTAATACGTGGATGATTTACATTGTTACAAATAGCATAGGTTTAAATTGTTGAATAACACATTAATGCAATCATTATATCAAAATGCAATAACAAAAATAGAGAAACATATTTTTTATAAAAAAATATTTGAGTTTGAAATGAATAATTGAAACTTTGTAAAAACGAATGAATTAAAATATATACATATTAGTGCACTGTATTTTTTTTAAGTCACTATATAGTGTGTGCCATAAGATAGACAATGTGCCATAATATAGACATCGGTTCATATTAATTATAATAACACAGTAGTACGTACTATAGAGAAAACACACCATTTCATAAATGATATAACGTACAATAATATTTATCGTTTTAAAATTGTAAGTTGCTCATGTTTGAAATATATACTGGGACCCTAAAAATAATTTACATATTAGTGCATTAATTTTGTTATATGCATCAGGATTCTAAATATTATTTATGCGGCAATTCCTTTACTATAGTATATGCACTAGTGCATACTAAAAATAATGGCCATGACATGTCACCTTGAATATTTGAAATTTCACTACCATTTGTTACACATGGTAAAAAAAATATCGATACGTACTAATTACATAGGCATAGGGGTGCATGCTATATGAAACACATCGGGTCTCAAGATAACCTAGTTGCATCAGGGCTAGCTATCACTTGAACGCATCTCGGCTAACAAATCCTAAAATGCATCAATGCTTCAAAGGAAAACAAGGCAGAACTAGTGCATATAAATCAGAAGAGTGTTAGTTCTTTTCATACGAACAAAAAGATGGAACGAGTGCGCAATATTTATAAATGCACATATTTTTCTATTATCAAGATTTGAGACATTTTTATTATTTTAATGTACCGATGAGTTTTATTATAGTAACATGTCTGTGTCTATTTGTCAATAATGCATTGATACATTTTGAAAAGGATAACACTGGAAAAAAACCTCCTCCATCCAATTTTTTTTTAATTATATGGAACATCTATTGAAACCATTGCAACCAATAGAAGAGGTTGTAGCGGAGGTTGTTTTCAAAATTTTGCCAAATTTTGTAGCACTAAAAACCTCCTCTAGAAGTTGTTATCCTTGTAGTGATCCCAACAATCTACATTGATTTTTGGACTACTATAATAGACCACATTGATTCAAATCTTTCCCATCGAGTCCTTCAGCATCAATTTTAAGTATTTTGATTGCTTGAATTGATGATGTAGCTTTTTCATTACCTGCCTATTAGCTGGATTTTACCAATGTTATTTCTAGTTAGAAAATTAAGTGAGAAAGAAATGTAATTTTAATTCATAATCAACATTTTAATATCATCAATTCTTGTAACTTACATTGATGTTTCATTGTTAAGAAGAACTTCTTTCCATTTATCATTGTTTAAATATCTTTTTCAAAGGATAGATAGAAATATCATAGAATATAGTGACAAGTTTCATATATCAGGAGTCAAATATTGTCACTGATTGCTTCAATTGTAATAGATTAAAGGAAATCATATTTGGACACAAGAATTCCATCCTCTAGCATGGCTTCATATTTAACTCACCTCATTTAGACATAATCAAGTTGATGTACAATGAAATGAGTGTATTTTGCATCCTATAAAATTAGTTGTTTTACCCCAATTTTTTTCAAGGTATTGTTTTAATCATTAATGGTAGGAACTTCTCTCAATGTGCAGGATTGCAAATGGATAGAAAAAGAGGCTTCCATTAGCAAGAACATGACTGTGTTGTTTGGGAAAATAATGAACATGATTGTTGAAATGTTAAATAGTCGGGTGGGACTTATGGGACTCAACAGAGATTGTTACAATTCAAAATTATATAAGAATGGAGATATCCATTTAAATAAAGTAAGGTAATTTCTAAAATAAAAATAAAACTTTTCACAACAATTTTGACATGAATCTAATCAAATTTTAATGATGAACCCAAGAAAGTTTCATTTCCCCCTTTTCAAATAAGGTTATTTCTATTTATTTTTATTTATGAACTAGGTGCTAAGAATTTTGTTTTTCATTGCCTCATTGTGAATCAACTTTCTAAAATTAATCATGAACTCTTTTCAACATAAGGAAATTGTTCCATTTTCCCTTTTTTCTCAAATATGGTTATCTTTCCTACATTTTATGTTTGGATGGAAGAGGTGACTCCAATTGTTGTGTTCCTAATGTTTAGAATTATAATGTTAGAAAAGATTTAAATACATGATGACATTTGTCAAATACATTTCAATATAAATGTTGTTCTAATAAATAAATAAATATACAAAACATTCTATTAAAATTTCCCTTACATGGCTGATTATTGCTTATGTAGTGTTCATGTATCTCCTTTCAAATCCTCCATCCTTTCTCACATGCAAAATGTAGACACACAATTAAAATAAATTTATTTCATAAATATAAATTTTACACTTTTTAAATCTTCCATCATTTTCCAACACCCAACCAGAATGAATATTTCTAAGAAAAGTGAAAATATAGATAGCTAATAAATATAATTTATATTTTACATTTGATTTATAAATTTCACATTATACTTTTTAAATATTTCATCATTTTCCAACACCCAAGGAGAGTGAGTCCATATTTTACATTTATCTGTAAATTTCACATTACACTTTTTAAATATTCCATCATTTTTCAACACCCATGGAGAGTGAGTCCAGCAAATGAAAATGTGTATAGATAATAAAGATAATTTACATTTTACATTCAATATATAAATTTCATAGTTACATCTTATTGTTAACTAATATATGTTACATGTAGTGTCTCAATTTTTTCATTTTCATTTTTCTTAATCTTTCAAATGACAATAAGAAGTTATATATTTACATCTAATTGATTACTTAGTTACTTTTTATTTAAAACTTTGATATATAAATATAATAAGATCTAATTAAAATCACCTTCCAAACATTTTCATTTTTCTTAATCTTCTAAAAATAAGAAGTTATAAATTTACATTTAATTGATTACTTAGTTACCTTTTACTTATAAAATTTTCCTAACTTTTCATTTTTCTTAATCTTCCAAATAACAATAAGAAGTTTCTAATTAATTACTTAATTACCTTTTACTTATAAAATTTTCATATATCAATATAATAAGATGTATTTAAATTCACCTCCCAAACCACACTTAGAATAGATGTTCACCCCATCCAATAGACTTCAAATATACATATGAGATAATCTTGTTAATGTAAATAAAAAACACTTCTCAAATTTCCCTACCATGAATGGTTGTTGCAGCTATAATATTTGTTTTTAAACTTTCTAAATTCCCCTAGTTGCAATGGAATCTTACATTCTAGAAAGTTCAAACAAATATTACAGTAAGTTCAAACAAATATTACAGTATAGAGACTTCAAACAAATACGACTTAAGAAAGCGTATTTTGGCTTTCTAAATTTCCGTAATTGCATCGAAATATTATATTCGATGTAATTCAACGAAATCTTACATTACACAGAATTCAGACAAATACAACTTAAGAAATAGTTTTTTTAAGATACCTCAGTCACATAATGACCTGAAATAGAATACAATAATTGTCCCACGATTCGACCCATTGCATACTAATCGAGGACAACCATGCATAAATATTGTAGAACCACATTTTTCTATAAAGAGATAATAATATATACGAATAGAGGACAACCATGCATAAGTATGTAGAACCACATTTTTCTATAAAAAAAATAATAATACAAGGTAATTATAAAGGTATATGTCAATTGCCTCCATTGAATCCAACGAATCTACCCTATGCTTAACTCGTTCATTTTGACAAATCCAAGCATAAACCTTTCATAGATTCATGCAATTTATCTATATTTTAAGAACCTTTTCCACCATAAATTTATCAAAAATAATATGATGAGAATGTACATCACATTAAGAGTCCTAATTGCTTGAGAGTATCAAATTCCTCTGTATTTAGCAAGTTGTCGATTTTCGCAAACACATTAGCTAAACCAGGAACCATGGAATTTATCATCTCCTCCATATAATTTCTCTTACAAAATCATAAGAGTTGGGATGTTGGAATAGTATGGTAAATGTATTAGGTGGAAAATGAGTTTGAGAGTATTATGTCTATTTACATTCCCATCCATAATGACGTTCCCATCCCTATTAGAAAAATATGCTACTAAACAATCAAACTAAATAGGTGTTGGTGAGCATTTTTCATGTTTACTGATTTACATTTGTCACTGTAGTTTTCATAAGGAAGTAGTTTTCCTAGGAAACCATAAAAGATAACACATTACCACATATTTTTTTGACAAGATCATACTTGTTATCGATCAATCTACTCTATAGTGGCTCATTTTCTATAAGAAATAACAAGTAGAGGAAATCCCTTTGGTCCATCAATACCTGTAGGGCCGAATTCCCCAAGAAATATCCCATCTCTTCCACCCACAATTGTCCCAAGTTGTCCATGGGTTTCTTCTTTACTTCCCATGCATCCATTCATTTTCCACATATTATTAATTTTTTTTAATATTATAGTTTTCAAAAATATATATATTCAACTTATAATCCTAGAAATATCCATAGAGTAGCATATATCCTTTCTTACAAGCTTCATTTAAACATTATTGTATGTATACTTTTTGGAATCCAATTTTTAGTGGAGCTTATGTGGTTCATTTTTGTTTTTTATTTTATAGTATATTGTGTTGGAATATTCACCAGTAGTACTGAGACGGGGTGAATCAATATTGAATACTTTTTACCAGTTTTAACCATAACATGTAAACATTAACTTATCAATGATTCCATTCACTTATGATTAAATTTAACATGTCATAAACATATAACCATAAATAGTAAAATTCAACAATGCATCACATCATACACAGTGTATAAGAGATTTTTACATGGAAAACCAAATGGCAGAAAACCATAGAATGATTTCTTATATACCAAAAGATTACATTCATAAGAACCACCAAATTCCAAATTATCCAATATCAACTCGAAGAGGGCTTCAACCGCCTGTTTACAGGCTCCAACCCGAAGGAATATACAATTCCCCAAATATTCCAGCTCCAACCCCTTAATTTATAGTCTCCAACCTGAAGCAAGCTTCGACTCCCTGTATTATCCAGTACCAATTTGAAGGAGGCTCCAACCCCCTAATTTACCGACTCCAAACTAAAGGAAGCTTCAACTCCCTATATTCTCTAGCACCAACGGGAAGAAGGATAAAACCCCCTTTCCTTTACTCTTCATTCCTACCTAAAATATAAATGGAGACTCAACCTGTGAGTGAAATGGTCAATGATAATCAACCTATCACTATCGCTGATAATAAACCTGTCACTGTCACTGATACTCAACTTGTCACTATCACTAATAATCAACCTGTCATTGATAATGATACATCATTATCATCAACAAAACCAGATCGACTCACATAAATCATATGCCAAGATCACCAAACCAATATGCCCGACATGAACAACATATGTCTCAAACCATATGCCAAGATATATGTTCCATAATATCAATAAATCATGTACCAAAGATATGTCTTAAACATATGTTATATAATTCATGATATGCCTCAACCATGTACCAAAAGATGTGCCTCAGACATATTCCATATAATTCATGATATACCTTAACAATGTACCAAAATATGTGCCTCAAACATATGCCATTTCATTCATAATATGCCCCAAACATGTACCAGAAGATATTCCATAAACATATACCATAACCACTAAGATATGAACATCAAAACACATAGAAAGCATACATTACATTCTTTAACAATATGATATATTAGATCTAAGATAACCAACATATGTCTCTAGCCATATTGTAACATCCTACTCTTGTGCACACCTGATTGGACTTATTATTGAGGACACTTGCATGCAAGTGATCCGGTTCATTATATGATTGGCTATTTTGAGGACACTTGCATGCAAGTGATCCGGTTCATTATATGATTGGCTATTTCACTTATGGATTATGATGATGTTGTGGATATGATATTATGTTATTTTATTATACTTGTTTTGACAGATGCTATTGATTGGTTTCTCTTGAGTGTGCATGACTATGGGCCGATTGAGGATGCCAATGATATCGATGGACCTCCGTGGAATCTGGATCGAGTCACGGAGTGGAATTTTTATGCTTTGCGTATTTTTGTTATTGTATATGTGACATATGACTGATATATTATGATGTTGTTTATGGATCTTTGACATGTTTCGTTGAAGGATGCAGGTTGACAATTGCTTGCTAATCAAACTCACATTAGGAATAAAAGGGCCAGGCATGACAACCAGATATATTGAGGGAGATGTGTGGCAACAACCCTGCCACAACCTACTAGCACTCCCACCATGGATCGAATT
>CBVK0101288391.1:0-16638 GCA_900067695.1 Picea abies | reverse complement strand
TAAAGTTAAGGCAGAGCCATCCCAGTTTTCGTTTGCGGGAGATGACCCTGCTCACATGTAGTTGTTACTACCCCGTCCATGGTGCGCATGGTGTTTGGAAAATAGGTGGTTATGGTTCATAGCTAGCATTCACTACTTGTCCCTATCTGAATAAAAACTGTGAGGTAACTAAGTTTGGGTGAGAATTCACTTTCAAGTGTACCAGGGAGAGGCATGAAGACCAACATTTAAAAATTTAAACCATACCTTAATTAGACTGTCATTCCCCCTCATAAATGTTGACAAGGACTACAGGGATAAACTGCTCATGCCTTAAATTAGGTCCTGTCTGCAACATTAAATTCTTCCTGTGGCACATTCCCTTGGCCTCTTGTTCGACTTGCATGCCCACTGAATCCCTGCCGCCTTTCCCTAGTCACATGGTCCTGGTACTTTGCATCATTTCAACCATTAATCAATAATAGGTCCTCCTAAGGCTATTGTTCAAAGTTCTTGTGTTGTGTGGGTCGGAGGAAAATGTTCAAACTTCTTGTGTTGTGTGGGTCGGAGGAAAAACACTGCTACAAGGAACCCTGTGTCTAAACTCTAGCGTATGACTCTGGCGATGATGTGGTTCTTTTTCTGTATGGAATAAAGGTCGTATGCATCTCTCCACCTCGCCCTTATACATTTTATGTTATCCAAACCCTATTATGAAAGTCTATGAGGTATGGAAACATCAAAACTGTTGTAGTTGTTTCTGTGATTTGCTTGATAATTTAAATAATTAAGTTTTTTGTCTTCATTATTCTGAGATTTTCAAAGTACTACTATCCAGACTCTGGATAAGTATGTCATTCTTTTGGTCTGTTTAACTTAGGGTGCGATTCCTTGTGAGGATAATCCCTTACTGTTTTAGTATCCCTCTTACTCGACCACCCGGGTCAACTGAGTTGGTTTCTATCTTCATTTAGGTTGAGCATTCTAAAGCGAATAAGTCTTTTTATTCTCTGTCATGTTCCTTTTTATTAAGCCAAAATAACACAGTTTGGTAAGTTCTATGTTGTGTTCCTTTTTATTAAGCCAAAATAACACAGTTTGGTAAGTTCTATGTTGGGATTTGTCTTCGTTCTTCAGAAAATCTTACAATGCTTATCTTTTTCCCTACACTACATCACAACTATGAGTTCTTGTGACTTTATAATGTTCTCTCAGTATCTACCTCAGAGTCTCACACTATGCGTTGAATATTTCATTTACTACACTATGTCTTTTCTTGGAATCCATCGCTCTGTGGCTTCTTTCATGACCCAACAGTTGATTCCTATGCCTGTACTTTTATTTTTACTAAATATTTTATTGTTCTTTGGCGCTTACATATATACGTCTATATAAGATGGAGTCTGCATGTGGAGTGAACTTGATAAAAGTGTAGTCTCATGTATGCAATGTGTTCAAGTCTGTGATTAAACTCGAGACATATGTTTCTCTTTCCAAATGATATTGTTATCTGTAGGCGTGCCTTGAACAAGAGACTCTCTGAATGCCTTCCAATACAAAATGTTTAATTATGTGTTTAAGTTCGAATAATGCATTTCCTTCATCAAATAGTAATTGATCAATATTTAACTTTACTTATGATATTTGGTATGTGTGTGTTATGCGACCTTTCAGAAGTTGGTTATGTAGTTCTCTGAGTCGGTTGTTGATTTAATTTCTTGAAAGTTAAATGAGGAAAATTTAGTTACCACAACTAACAATGGGGCCCTGTTGTTTTTGAGGGTACCCATCAGGATTAATTTAATCCACTTCCCCTTTCGGGCTTAAAGATGGAACTCGACAATATGACAAAAGGAAGGATGACCTCAGTCTCATAATTTAAGTAAAAAATCATGATTAGATCTGTGGTAGAATTTTATTTTCTGAAGTCATTCTGACAGTGATCCTCTTGATTAAAATAATACTTTTATTAATCCTAGATTCACGTTTTCTTGCAGGTATTTTCTTCCCTCAAAGTTTCTGGGATTCAGGATGATGCCAAACACCAGAAAATGTATTTGGGTTCTAATACAGTTCTTAAGAGTGTTCTCAGATGCACAAAAGTAGAAGGATTTTTATCCTAGGTTATTATTTTCATGGAAAAATGTATATACCACACTCTTATAGTCGACTGAACGTTTATCTCTGGAACTATATTTTAGAGGTTAATAGAAAAGGAAAATCTAGAGTCCCGAATAGGATTGTCAATATTTTAATACTTGCGAGTGGTAGCATCTGTAGAGCGTGAATGTATAATATTTACTACTGATCCAATCCTGGAATTTAGAACAGATTTGATGTGTCTTTATTTTTTTTAATGAATTTCGCTTCTATGTATCGTGCACAAAAACAAGATCTTTGGTTTGTGAGGTACCTACACTGTTATAATTATTAGACTATTGTCACAGTTATAAAGACAAAAGATTCATTCAATTTTTCTCCTGACTCCCAATATGGATGGACTGGTGGTATGAGTCATTTAAAACAAACAATGATGAAAGACTATGTAGAGTCACTCTATATATAAGCAAATCTCTATATATATCTATGTCCTTGTCATATATATATACATATATCTAAGGTCCAATTATACTTTTAATACCTTAATTAGCATTTGTACAGTTTATTCTACTTATGATTTAAATATGTTTTCAGTATTTTATTTAGCGTTTGTGCAGTCTATCCATTCTCTGAAATTCATTTTCTATATGTTTCATAAAACATATAATTTATCCATTCTCTGAAATTCATTTTCTATATGTTTCATAAAACATATAATTTTGGATTGTCAAAATAAGACTCACTTCATTTAGCCAAGATATATCCTCTAGTAATAATCCCATCATTCAATTTCATTCATGATTTTGATACAGAGAAAATTTACTCAACGCATACGATTGGCTATAAGGGTTTGTACTACAGTTTGTGCCATTACAACAGTAATCTAATCCACACAACTAGCTCTTCCAGAATTACCCAAATGTGCTCTTTCATCTATTATATCAAATGAAATTAGCATTCACTCAACAATTTAATCAACAAAGATAATTCATTCAAAATTAGTTTTAGAGGTATTCTGCCAGCCCTTAAGTCAAACAACATTTGATCAGATTTTAGTCGATAGAAATACTTCTATCCAGAATTAAGCAGATGCATTCTATCAGCTGTTAAATCATATAACATTCAGTTAGAGAAAGATTATGTCAACATATCTCAACAAGTTGCCAAGCAACAAATGGAACAGCCACGTTCCTCCCAACCTTAGAACGGAACAACCAATGCTACTTGTTCTGCCCACCCCCTAGCCTAACCATGAATCCATGAGGGTGAACTACGAAACTCTTCCTCAACAATTTTCCTTCAGTTTCAATAACTTCTCCTTGCCTCACACTCAGAAAATAATGTTCATAACAACAATAAATAATTATTTCTTCCCGGATACTAGGCAATGTCCTACCTCCTCCCATATGCTATATATCCAAAAGAAATTGTGCCTAGGTCTTTTCCCCCTTGGGAATTTTCGCAGCTTTCCAAATCCCTGATTTCTAAGGGTTGCCAATGGCCAAATTCCTGATTTTCCTCTTGTCACATTCATCTCTCAGGTAGCTCCAAAATGTTCCCCTCTCATGGATTCATGGTCAACCAATTTTAACCTCGCTATTCCATTTGTCCATCAGCAATGAATATAAAATATTTTGTTTCATACAAGTGTCATAGTCAAATAGATAGTTGGATCAAATTAGATCTTTGCCCAACAGTCATAATCATCAAATACAATGAACTAAATTTGAAATTTGGAATTGTCATAAATGACAATAATTTTCCAATTTTGAATTTACTAAAAACGAAAATAATTTCCCAAGTAAATTTCATATTTAAAAATAATTTATTTTTGGGGATGTTACAATTTTCCAATGTCCCCATTCCTATAAAAAATGGATTTCAACTCCCCCAACCTCTTGGGGAAGATATACAAGCACCATTGAGGGAATATACATGGGGGAAGTCTCTTGGTGCAAGTTTATGTTGCCAATATCTAGAAATCCTCCATTTCCTATAATACTCTGAGCAACACCCCATTTTATATTGAAACTTCTTTTCCAACATATATTTGTTATCTATATGTCTATTGGGTGTATCCTTATCCCTATTTGGTCCATCTAAGGAAGAGTATAGTGGATGAGTTGATTCTTGAGGGATTCTTAGAGGAACCTGGAAAGTTGGTTTTTACACGCTGCCATAGGCGAGACAAGGTTGTAACTTACCTCCATGATTTGGTGTTACTAGAAGAGTTTGTTTTCCCTCCTATCATGTGTTCATTATATGGGTTTACTTATTAAGTTTAATTTTAATATGATATATGACATGTGTACCCTTTGATTATGTAACTACCTCCGTAGTAGCTCTAGTATTTTGTGCATTTTGCAGGTTGCTTCCAGTAAAGGATCTAGATATCATCAAGAGAAAGGCATGGGATCGATATCGAATGAGAGACCTAAGGTGCACCCTTTATCCCTCATCCTTCCCTAACGTATCCTTGTAAATTAGTTATTCTTTTCAGTATTTTTGTGCTTGTCTTGGAGGGAAGATTTCTATCTTCTCCATACAGTCTTGATCTACTATGATTTCGACCTATAATCATGGGGGAAATATCTCGTCAACAATTTGAACAACTAAATTGAGATTTCTAATGTTGGAATTGAGTTTCTTGATGTCCTTCTTGTTATAGATGTTGTGAGTAATAAAGGTATTGAGTTCTTGGGCATGGGTGGTGTCCATTTGGGCAAAGGAAAAAATGGGTAGGCAGGTCCACACCGAAAAAAAATACAATTGAGGGGGAAAAGAGAGGAATCAAATGAAATAGGTGGAAAATAACGGTGCAAGGAAGGGTGGGTGGGACCACATAAATAAAATGTTGACAAGTGATAGGTACCACGACGATCAGGGAGAAAAGTGAAATCCAATGGGATAGGTCCCAAATAATGGTGTCAAAAAGGGGTTCAGGTCCACGAAAAAAACAAATAAAAATGCCTTAAAAATAATATGTTCCACAGTAATTAGGGTGAAGAGAGGAATCTAATGGGATAGGCCCCAAATAACAGTGCTAGCAGGACCACTAATTTTTATTTTTTATTTTTTTATTTTTAATGAACATAAGAGCTATATTGTGGCCTTAAGAATACTTTAGTGACGAATGGCCCAAATTGTTAATTGAAAAAAATTATGTAGGAATTTTGCAACCAAAATGTACAGGCAAGGTTGCGCCACAATAGATCTCGTCTGTTCCTTTTTTGTTCCATTTCTTTCCCAAGGGTTAGGGTTTACAAGGTTCCTATGGACAAGGGTTCTCCCTATCTTGTAGCTCTCTGATATATGTGGAGAGTTGAACAATAGTACTTGGTGCAATATCAAGGAACCAACTAAGGAGGCTCGACCATACCTTTTGTTGTACTAGAGAGTTGTTCTCAATGTCACTATATACTCGAGGGGTACCAATATTGGTTATAGAGGTTTTCAACAAGATGAAATGTTTGTTTCTAGGAATCCCCATGAAACCATCTATATTTCTTGCCTGTAGTCTTCACCACTGCAGTTTTACTTGTTGAGTGGAAAATATTCATTGTTTAAAGACACCAATAGTACACTTATCTACCTTTGATACCACTTGTTTGGTACCATATCTATTATATTAAGAAGAAATAGAAATACTAAAATACCAGCAAAACAATAAAATGTTGAGAACCACAACAAAAAATAATCCTTTTATTGATAAGAAGCATTGTTTAGTTGCCTCTTCAAGGGGGAAACCTCTAACATAGCAAAACTCTATTACAATAATTCTCAAGACAAAGTTTATCATGCCTCATATTCGTATTTATACTAATTATATCTTCCAAAGAACATTCTAGAGGAAAATTTTTCTAAAGGCGAAACTTTTATTAGGTCTTCTTACATTAACTTGTTCATATTTATTAAATATGCCTTATTAACTAATATTAACCATTATTACATAGAGAACATATTATTCTACCTATGTAAGGAGTTAGGAAGGTTAGGTCCCTAAAAAAACCACACATGAATCCTTATCACCTTGGTTGGATACAACAACACAACCCTACACAACCTTCGTGTTTTGGTTAATAAACGTTATACTATAATTTTTTTTATTAATCCCTTTCTAAAAACAATGTGTTCCCCTAAACTACTCTAACCTACTATTTGGTATCCCATACCAATGTCATCATGGTATATTACATGATGCGCCACCACAATACATATAAGATATTTAAGGAAGAAAAATCCTATAAAGTTACCTTGGTTGCAAACCGATCAACTTGCATAAATGTATTTCCATATGTTGTAACGTACACCAAATAGTCTTATTATTTCACTCCATCATTCTTCACAAACGTATTTCTCTCATGTAAACCAAATAGTCTTATTATTTCACTCCCTCATTTTATCCAATATTATAGAATAGTAACCCTCCACCTAGTCATACCTCACTATATTGTTTCCATTCAAAATTCACCATAACCTATTAATTATTTTTCTCTTAACAACCCTCCCAAATAACTTGATATAATTACTTATTATCTATACACATGTTTTCTCTCTCATCTCTTTCCCTCTCTCCTTATACCTCATGTCCTAATTCATATAGTTATCTCTATTGTTATGACACTGAGATCTACAACAATATTATTGAGACAATATTATCCAAAAACTCAATCTCTCTACAATATAGACATGGATTCAAACTATTGATCAAGTCCAATCTTGGTTTCCTCAAGAGATATTAGGCAACAATATCTTCTATTCATTATTCAAATTTACGAAATCCTACAAAAATTCCACACTTTTCCAAATGTAAGGTCATTCCAAATCTTCTAATTGCTAGTTATAAGATATAACACACTACAATTTTCCTTTTCCATCCATTCAATATAACAAATATATAGGCCAATTTCCCTTTTCCATCCATCTATTTAATATAACAGTAATAAATAATAATAATAATAATAATAATCTATTTTTAAGGTCGGCCAAGCCAACACATCAAATTGGTGTATGAGACCCCCTTGTTTGTGGGACAAGGGACCCCCCTCCACCCAACTATTTGATTGGTAAAGTCTACGAAAGTATACATACCCTACCCGCTCTCGATTTGAACATTTGAACAAAAAAACATCCCATTGTACACGATGAGAACATTCTCTTACTCATTCCATTTTTTTAAAATTTATACATATCAATACTTATACACAAAATACTTATACACAAGTGGATTCTACAACATGACCCTCATCCATTTTACATCAACTTCCACAACCCTATCATTGGAGTTGGATTATTTTTTGCAATCGTGTAGTAGTTGTATAAGGCATATCATAGTTGATATCTTTTAATAAGGATAGTAATTATTCTTCCATTAAAGCTATATAGCTGACACTCAAGTATTCCCAAGATTAACCTGAAAACTCTATCCATGTGTATGTGAACATTTTGAAATAACAATATATAGTTTTTGATTGATTGCTTTAAGTTAGGATGCAGGAATGACTTTTAAACATATTTTCAAGTATTCCCAAGATTAACCCGAAAAATCTGTCCATGTGTATGTGAACATTTTGAAATAACAATATATAGTTTTTGATTGATTGCTTTAAGTTAGGGTGCAGGAATGACTTTTTTTTCAAGTTTTGCCAAGATTAACCTGAAAAATCTGTCCATGTGTGTCTGAACATTTTGACCTATCAAAATTTAATAGAAGATGGAACTTGTCCACTTCCAAGCAACCCACATCAACTTTGATTAAAAGTCATTTCAGCAACAATAATTAATCGTTGAACAATTGCATAAGATTCCATACGGAAATCCATTAATGCAAATAAAATGACATCCAACTATCCATAGGATAAATGTCTGCCTCCTCCCGATTTCGGTTAAGCCAATACGATCACTGTGTTGTGCGTTTTACATTGTGAGTTGTTTATTTGATAAATTGTCGTCATTGAATGGCGAGAGTACAGTGGAAGACATTAATTTGTTACTTTTCAAAATTGCCATGTGCATTTTTTCCAGGTATATTGACACTCAAACGTCGAAGCACGCGTAAAGGGCAACCTACCAATAAATTCCAGTCTCTTGATGCTACAAAAGAAAATCTGGCATCGCTATGATGGAACATATAAACTTTCAGATGAAAGTACATTCTAAAACTTTAATTTCTTACTTTTCTTTCCAAGTATATTCACACCGAACCTACCCATAAATTCCAGTCTCTTAATACTGGAATCGCCATGATGGATCATCTAAACTTTCAAGCCCAGCAAGCCTCCAAACTTTGAAAGTGGAGACCTTCAAATTCTAAACTTTACACAAGCCTTACAACTTTTGCAAATTTCCACTTTTAAAACGTTTCTATTAATTACCTGCCTACGCAGGCGCTCGACCAAACCCACTGTGATGATAATAAGCTCATATTATGACAATTTCTGAGCTAGGGTTTCTGTCAATTCCAGAGTAGATAGTTGATAGCACACTACTGAGCTGAACCAATTCCATTGCCACAGACGTGTTTTCATGATGGCGTTAACGAAAAGAACCTTACCATTTGAATGCTCGTCGTATATTTTGATGACATATAATGATATCATAGAATTGTTTTCCTAATATCATATTTAGTCTCAGATTCATTGTCTACTATGCCACGGATTCACAATGAAATCCACATGGGGTATAAACACGCACTTATCGTAAGAAAACAAAAGATAGAATCCGTATTGACTTTGACAACTGAGCTGCGCAGCAGAATCAGCGACTTTGACGACTAATAGATCCATGGCATCTATCTGTTAAAAGCACGAAACGATTCCAGCATTTGCACAGAATTTGAAAGCTGGAGAAGTGCTCTTTCTTTTTATTATGTACCCTACACTTGTTCAATCGAAGGTCAAGATGATGCAATAATAATGCTGAATTTGAAAGATGGTGAAGGGCACTTTCTTTTTATTATGTACTCTACAATTGTCCAATCGAACGTCAAGATGATACAATAATAATGCCAAAATCTTCATCTCTGTTCTCCCTGCTTCTTGTTTAAACCATGATTCTTCCTTGCACGATTAGGAACTATAATTGACATTGAAAGCTCTAGTCTCTGTTTCTTTCTGTCATCATTCTTCATAATTATGGAGAAGTGCTCTTTCTTTCTAGCCTTTCTTTCTTTCATCATTCTTAGTAAAGATGGAGAAGTGCTCTTTCTTCTTATTATGTACTCTACGTTTGTTCAATCGAACGTCAGGCCGATGCAATAATAATGCCAAAACATTCGCTTTAATCTTCATCTCTTCTCTCCCTGTCTGTTTCTTCTTTCAGCCATGCTTATTCCTAACACGATTAGGAACTATAATCGACGTTGAAATCTCTAATCTCTCTTTCACTCTTTCATCATTCTTTATAATTATGGAGAAGTGCTCTTTCTTTCTAGTCTGTCTTTCTTTCTTTCATCATTCTTAAAAAACATGGAGAATTGCTCTCTCTTTTTACTATGTACTCTACGTTTGTTCAATCGAATGTCAAGACGATGCAATAATAATGCCAAAACATTTTCCTTAATCTTCATCTCTGCTCTCATGTTTCTCCTTTTAGCCATGACTCTTCATGGCACGATCAGGAACTACAATTGACATTGGAAGCTCTAGTCTCTTTTTCTTTCATTCATTATTCTTCATAATTATCCAGAAGTGCTCTTTCATTCTTTCTTTCATTATTCTTCTTAAAGATGGAGAAGTGCTCTTTCTTCTTATTATGTACTCTACGTTTGTTCAATCGAACGTCAGGCCGATGCAATAATAATTATGTACTCTACGTTTGTTCAATCGAACGTCAGGCCGATGCAATAATAAAGCCAGAACATTTGCTTTAATCTTCCTCTCTTCTCTCCCTGTCTGTTTCTTCTTTTAGCCATGCTTATTCCTAACAAGATTAGGAACTATAATGGACGTTGAACTCTCTAGTCTCTCTTTCTTTTTTAGCAAATTGCAGCGTGTAGAAATAGTATAACTAATGTTAAACAGTAGGACATGGTGGCTTCACATTCTCCATAATCTCTTTTACCACCGTCATAGCAAATATCGATTTTAGAAATTTGTCAAAATGACAAAAGATTCTGGCTAGAATGCTTGATCATCACTTCTCTCATAAACACCAATAAACATTAGGTGTCTTGCTTGATCATCACTTCTCTCATAAACACCAATAAACATTAGGTGTCTATAAAGCTCGACGCTATGCTATTTTGTTACTCTCAACTCTCAAGTTCTTAAGGAAGAAAAGGACATTGTGATTTGACATTAATGAAGTGACGAACTCACTTCTTATTGTACTCAATTTCGCTTTATTGCAGTGCTGCTTTATCTGCTTGAGTACTGCCACTGACTTGCTTACAATTACAACAACATTTCGTAATCCTGAATCCGAAAAGACTGTTTGCTTCCCCCCAAAAAACCGAATAAAACATAAAGCATGGACAGTAAGAAATAGCGAAAATGGCTAATATGTGAAAGGTGAGGTGCAGAGTGTAAACATGGGTACTTGTCTTTCAAACATTAATACCTTGAATACGAGAGGAAAAATAACACAATATTGATGGGGAAGATTAAAATTACGGCCAGTTTAAATTCATAATCATAAGTAAATTTATGGTTACTATATACATATATAAGTAAGTACGGAAATTACCTTATTATTATTATTTTATTAAGTGAATATTTTTTTGGGACCAACCTAAACATTAATCTCTCCACCTACATTACATTGGAGAATGGGCCTTTTCTCCCCATAACTAAACTCTATGCATACTCATTATGTACTTTCGATCTCTTAGATTGGAGAATGGGCCTTTTCTCCCCATTACTAAACTCTATGCACACTCATTATGTACTTTCGATCTCTTTGTTTGTGTGAGGGATTCCTTGTTTTGCATTATGAATTTTTAATCTTTTTGTTTGTATGAAACAAGGCTCTAAGTCATTATAACAATATATTTATTATGAGTTTAACATGTTATTTTTATGGGAATTGAATCTTGGCGGGAGGATAACAATCAGTCTTCCAAACCATCCAAGATAAACCCAATTGACTTGTTTATGTGAGAGATTATGGTGATGATGATTGTAGTTAATCATTGAGACAGATCTTGATTTCTAGGAGTTTAAGAAAATGGTAAGAAATTTATTGGTTTTTTTTAGAATTATATTTTTATTTTATTGGTATTATTACAAATATTTTTAAAATGAGATTTAATGTGACCATGCTTCATGATGTTTTAAGAGAAAGTGTTTTTCCTCCACTTTCTTAGTATAGATGACAAATTCTTTCATTCCAAATATTTTTAAGAATTTTCCAATGGATTCTTTGGCTTGTTTTTATTTTAGCAATGTTGATTTTTTTCTTTAACCTAACTATAACAAAAGATTTTTTCCATCTTCTAAATTGTTGTTAATAGCCTCTTTGTAGAATCTTAACATTCTATTCTCCTCTATTTTTCTCTCACTACAACTAGATATAATAGTATTTTTAATTGTTCAATATTTTGAGTGACCTCATCCTTTCTTCACTAATGATTAAAACAAGATATATCATATTTATGCCAACACCTTTTGAAGTGTAGGTGGATTTCACTACAGTTTAACTCTTGTATTTAATGTTTGTTGTTTCATACTTATACATTAAGTACTTATTCATAGCCATACTATCAACAAATTAAAAACCAACTTCCAAGAGAAAGATACTAAATTAGAAAATTATTTTGGATTTTGTTAAATATCCTCTACAAATTCTTTAAATATGTTATATCCCAAAATTGACATCGATATATGGTAATAGGGGTGATAAGAGCCTCAAAGATGACTTTATTTTTTTAGCACAACTTGAAGTCCATTGATTTACAGTTATATTTGAGACAAAAATAGGCTTTCCACATTCCATTAATAATTTTCTCAATTCTAAAGTTTTAGTTTAAAGCTTGTGATGGAGATCAACACTAAGATATTTTTATGAAATAAGTGAACCTCTAACTTGTTATTGTCATAGAAAAAACTAACATAAGTGATATTTCTCGATTTGATTAACATGTGTAAGTGTTTACTAGCATGTGTAATATAGAAATGGAATCAATGATAATTATTTGTTCCTTGTGAAGATCAAAGGAATACCCAATCATCAAAACAATATTATCATCATAGTGAATAATGGTGATGACTATCCTAGCTAAGGTA
Organism: Picea abies; assembly: GCA_900067695.1. Classification (NCBI taxonomy): domain Eukaryota; kingdom Viridiplantae; phylum Streptophyta; class Pinopsida; order Pinales; family Pinaceae; genus Picea; species Picea abies. Next base: position 4,336 of record CBVK0101288391.1, on the reverse strand, counting down.
GTGAAAAAAAAATTGCTCCTTCTAAACATAATTCAAACTTTTCAATGTAAATTCCAAAAATGCTATGGGGTATGGGACCATGTTTTTGACCTCATAAATTACAATTAATTTCTTGTGACAAACCCTTAGTGTTTCTAGATTAAAAAATAATGTTCTTATAAAATGTTCCCATAGCATCTCTCAACTCAAAACAAACCTTTAACTCTTTTAATCTATTACAAAGTTTATATGTGATCACCATCTCAAAACATCTCCTAAAATTATTGAAAAAATACACTAGAGTAGTTTCCATATTAAAATATCCCTTTACAATGATCCTAACTATAAATAGATAGTCCATGGTTGGACACTATCTTTTCCTTTAGGCCTTTTCCTATGAATTTGTAACCAAATGTTGAAAACACTTTGGATAGTAATTCCATATAGCTTCATTAAAAGAGGGTTAATCATAATGGTCTTATAATATGAGGCATCTCTTTTATCCTCATTTTAAGAATTGGAGCAATGAGGCCTTCGGTGCATATTTTAAGGAAATCATGATGAACTACCGAATTGAATAGCATGTGAATGTCAAGGATAGAAATAGGTTCGTCAATTTTCAACATTTGTACTTGAGCATTCATTCAACCTCAAACTCTATGTTTTCCAAAGTGAAATCACTTTCTTTGTAATACTTTTTTGAGTGTTATCCACACCATTAAGGGATTCACAAAGCTTATTAAGGTATGAATTCTATCCCTTGAAGAAAATCATATTATTTTCTTTAGTTTTTTGAGGAATAATTTTGATCGCAATTTTTGAAGAATCCCTTTTTTTCATGGAACATTATTTTCTTTTTAATTGGGCATTTGTAACTACTTATATTTTCAAATTTCCTGAACTCATCACAGGCTTCTCCAACATATTTTCTTCTAATTTTAAACATTTTATTGTAACAATCATTTGTCATTCAATTAATTTTACACATTTTATTGCAGGAATTTGTAACTAGTTATATTTTCAAATTTCCTTTACTCATCATAGGCTTCTCCAACATATTTTCTTCTAATTTTAAACATTTTATTGTAACAATCATTTGTCATTCAATTAATTTTACACATTTTACTGTACCAATCATTGATCATTTATAAAATAATTGTTTATACAATTTTTGTTGTTGTAAAAATATAATAAAATTCTTCAATATTGATATTATTTATGAGGATATTTAATTCATTTTAAAATTCTTCTAGAAAAGGATATGTAAAGCAATCTAGATTCTTCATGTTCTCAATATTAAATAAGAAAATATAACATCAATTTTACTTGTAATCAATATTAATCAAAGACCTTTATTTCAGGAAAATCCATGGCAGTTTTAAGGGGATCTGTGATAAACTTCTATTTCTTAGTAATATTTTAATCTTTATATTTAAGAATTGATTTTCAATTTCTTATTATTGTCAATTTTCCTTCCTTCATGACTTCTTTTACAATATAAATTTCAAATTGATATAGTAAAATGAGATTCTCATTTACAAATATTCCTAAGTCAATTTAGACTCAAAATTTTACTAAAAACTTCATCTATAAAAAAATCATATATATGGTTATCTTACCCTAACACATATTAACATATATTTATGTTTAAATATTTTTTTATTATTTATTTGAATTACCTACACAACTTCTTAAAATATTGTTGAAAAAATAAAAATATAAAAAATCAAATTACCTTTCAAATATCAATTTCAAATATCAAATATATAACTTGTATCTTTGAAATATCAAATGTATAAATTATATTCATAAAAAAATTGTGTAACTTAGAAAAATGAATCTTCTTCTAACAATTCTATGTTACATGTAATCTAAAGTGCAATGGATATGTCCACATCAAGTACAATGCCCATGTCCACATCAAGATGTCATTCCACAATTAAATTATGGATTTCTTTTGAAACAAGCTTGCACAGTTTTAAATAATAATAAATTATTGGTTTTAAATAATAGTAAATTATTATGCACTTCTTATTTACAATTTTTTAATCTTAATTTTATATATTTTTCTGAAAATAATAATTTCAATGTGGTGGTAAAATTATATGGTAAAGCACTCACATTGGGTCAATCATTTGTTTCCTAATGTCATGTATGATATAATGTGTTTTACAAATGGATAATGAAATAAAAAAATATGCCATAAACAAAGGATCTAGGTACTTTAGACACCAAATTGGTGTATGAGATCCTTTTCGTCCAATGATTTTACTAGTAAAGTTTACGAAGATTTACATACCTTACCCTTCTCTGAATTTGAACATGTGACCTCTTAGGAAGAAACACATGTTCTTAACCATTACGTCCACTTAGGTTGTATACATGTATACTTATAGATATGCAAATATCTATAAACGTACACAATTTCATTCCTGATGTATATGTAGACATATTTAAGAAAAAAAATATAGAAATAATAATAGGGAGTTAAAAATGTGATTTTTTTTTTTTTTTTTTTTTTATGTATTTGAACCACCAAGTTTATCAATTCAAATATAAAATCAATCTAGCCAACTAATCAAACCTATAAAGGAAATGAGAGAATCCTACATAACTCTTTCAAATTCCTTGCCACATGTCCATGTTATTAACATACACATGTTATTGTTACATCAAATAAAAACCATGTAAACATCCCTCACATTAACATATGTTTGAAGAACATATTTAGCATTAAAACCTTCTATTAGGGCTAGAGAACCTATTTTCCACTTTTAAGCATAGTCAAGGCCCCTACAACCATCCACTTTCTGCAAAACCACCTAAAGGTCACTAGAATACCGCTCAAACATGAAATAAATGACAAGGAGGGAACACATCATGGTAGTATACCTTATTCATTGTGCTTGAGGCCTAAAGGTTCACTTTCCTACATAAGGAGCCAATATTTTTTTCTTCCCATGGTCCAAGATCCTATACCTATCACTATTTCCCAAAACAAATTAATTCCAATCATATCCCACTTAGAGGCCAAAGATTCCATAGAAGGGTCCTAGCTTGTATTTTGATGAATATTTCATTATGCTTGAGTCTATGAATCTTTGTTAAATGACCAAGGCCCTTGTTATTTATCGCTAACTATTTTCAAGACCCAAAAGCCCATTACTATTACTAAAAACATCACAGTGTCTCCTGGTAACTCCTCATAAACAAGAGATTTGTAATAAAGGGAATGTGTCGTGCATTGCAGATGTTTTTCATGGTGATTAATGAAAAGAAGAATTATTTAGGGTGCAAGTCACTTTTTCTTCTTCCCTAGCCTTGGTTATACCTTGTAACTTGTTTTTGGTTCAAAAGTAAGTAATTATGGCACCCATGGCACTATTGGAGGCTATTGATAAGTAAGAAAGGTAAAATCCAGTGGTTTAAGGACCCATCCACCACACTTGAGCCAAAGAAGAAAGATGTATGGACAAATTATTTTCTTTCTCTACCTTGAATATGGTGAAGGAATTGGGACTCATCCATTAGGACTTAAGCTTGTAATGATTCCCATATTCAAGTTAGATGTTGAATAATTCCTACAAAGAGCATGTGTCATGGTTTTAATGTTTAGTTTCTGTTGTTTTATTTCTTTTATTGACTTATTTGCTTGTCAGAAATAAAATTATGGATTGGTTTTTCCACGATGATGTTATTATGCAAGTATTGTTAAATGAATAAAAACCACATTACACAACTGTGATGATGTCCATCCTTGAAGACATTATTGAAATTTCTATGTACTTCCAGTACTGTTTTTAGATTAGATAATTGGTTTTTCATCCCTATTTTCTTCTTTCATTTTCTTCCCTCCACACAAGAATATAAAAAGAGCACACTAGAGAAATTTTCTCCTTGAAGAAAATAGTTGTTTCACTATGATTAATTGAATTTTATGCATACAGGGATAAGCCCTTCATACATAACACTTTCCATGAGTTATTCGCAAAATCCCAAATCATTTTTCCCTTAAACCACTCAGTTCCCCCTATTGCATAATCATTCTGATGTCTATTCCCTTGATCTAATGTTCACCTTGTCTACAAAACCAGACAATATGAGTTCTTAATATGTTGAGAATAGATTTACCTGTGGAGTCGCCAACTTGTTGACACTTAAAAATGCAACGATGAATACTTACCACAAATGATTCCCAAGCTCTATTATTTATTTATATCAATAATAAGCTAGTAGGTGGGATCCCCTTGTAGGTTTGTGGAGATATGGTGGATATGCTTCACTCATATCTTATTGTTATCATGATGATAACTGTTGCCGCCTTATACACACCTGGGAGACGTGGAAGAAATCTTCA
>CBVK0101288378.1:0-11029 GCA_900067695.1 Picea abies | reverse complement strand
AATAGAATTCATAGCCTTAGCATTGAAGCTGAATTCTAGCTTGTCATCCTTGGAAGCTAATACAACCGGCTTTACATAACCAGTCTCTACCACATCCCAGACATGTGCACCTAAATCCATTATACAGGGGGGCCTTATTGGTTGAAGTTCCTCCATGGCTAGTGATGTTTAAGCTCTAGGATCTACCCTTAAATAAATGGAACTCGCTCTGATACCAATTGTTGGACAACTAAGAGGGGGGTGAATCAGTTGTTATCGTGCCTAAACAATTATGCTTCTTTTAAAATCTTTACAGAACACTCAATGACAATCACAATAATGTAGGGAGGTAAGAAATAGAACATCCAACATTAATCACACACATGAAATATACAGAGACATATATTTCCTAAGGAAAACCATAAAGGGTAAAAACCTCTTCTTCTTGATATGATAAGTAATATTTATTTTTTGTACATTATCATTCTTATGAGAACCAAATCATTGTGAGGATACCACCTCTGTTTTGCAAGATGCAACTTGTTGAGAGCACCAAATCTTTGGTTTCTCTATCACCTACTAGAAGGAAGCACCAGCTCCCTGGTTTCTCTAGCACCCACTATAAGGAATCACCAACTTCCTAAGTGTTCCGACACCAATTGGATCGAAGCACCAACTTCCAGTCACACATGCACCGACCTATATAACAGAGAACAAAAGTTATCCATTGCACCACCTTGCCACCCTAGTTTTATGGATGCAACCAGATGTAAGCTACAACTCCCTGTGTTCAAGAACCTACTTGAATCTCTAAGGACACCAATCCTGCCTAGCACCTCCCTTCCACCCTGAAATATTAATCTTTTATTTTTATATCTTTATCATAGTGATACAACATTTATCTATGGCTTACTAGTCTCATCATTTATCTATGGCTTACTAGTCTCATCATTGTTCTGCTACACTACTCTGCTCTACCTGCATCATTGTCTCTCACCTCGCGTCTGCTGCGCTTTATGTTCTTCTCTCATATATGCATTTTTGTTCCTTACTTCTTCTGTAATTATGCTCCTACACACTGCATGCTTCTACCTGCATGAATCACTCTCAACATCAACACTCATCTCTTCTTTGTTCTGCATTTTTATACTCTCTATGCACCTTTTGCATACCTCATGTGCAATGCCTTTGCATGCTCTTTACATCGTCATTGTTATGCCCTACAGGTTGTTCACTGCATCTCCTCCTCGCACCTACATAACTCGACAACAGAATCCCTTATTTTTTATGCATACATTTCTCACGTTGAGTCATCTCCCGATCATTGTGGCAACTCCTCGTCATCCCTGGTGATTAGATCCATGCATTCATGCTCAATGGGCGTTATGAAAAGATTCCTTAGATTCTCTGTAAATTGAGACTCTTTGTCTTGTATGTTAGTTACATTCAGTCAACTATGGATTCTTTGGCTTCTAAGCCCCTTCTTTGTGTGACCACTGGCAGTGACCAAGTGTTTATCCAAAAGGCGCTTCTCGATTTTTGTCAAGTGGGTGTTGGATCCATTTAAGGATATGACCTTGAGCTATGAGCTTCATGTGACCAATGGTTGTGACCACAACCCTATTCAAAAAGGCATTTCAAGATTTCTCATTTTCGGTGATCAATTGCAAGTCACCTCGATTTTCCTGACTCATGATTTGTGAAGTGGAGCTTAGCAGCAAGCTATCTCCTCTCTTAACTTTCATCAATGTGACCTTGGCTATGACCATGGGCCAAGCATTTGAACGCTTCGTGTTTCACGAGGTTGAAAACATATTCATGCCTGATCAATGACCCATGACATTCCTCAATCGACGGTTGTGTTCAAATCGTAACTTCACATGTTGGGTGTTTGAACGTGAGCCAACCATGTTGTTGTTGACTATATATCTTCCAGAATTTAGGATCTATTAACACCTGTTCTCCTTGATCTACATTCAGGATCTACTTCGCGAGTCTGGCCTTTAGGACTTTCAATTCTCAGACTCTCATTTTCTCCCAAAGCATTTCCCTTGGAGTCCATGATCCAACGACATGTGTCCCTCTCAGATCAAAATTTGAGATCTCCTTTGTGTCTCCGGACTTCAGAGATTTCAATTCTCAAACTCTCATTCATACTTCCTTTTCTTTTTCTCGGAGATGACAATCCATTGATTCGTGTCCTCTTAAATCGAACGGCTATCCTCCAATCTGGGACTTTGGCCTTCAGGAATTTGGGTCTTTGGGAGAGTACTGGTGGTAAAAATCCCAAAGAAAAAATCTTGGAGTGATTTAACTCTTGTGTCACTCGATCACGTGTCATGATTTGAGCAACTTCCACGTGTATTGGCAGGTTTACAGTGGGGAGTGAGCTTGTCATTGATGGAAAGAATAACGATGGCCATAACAACGATGGAAAACAGGCTCGAAAGACATCGTAAGTCCAGACAAGAGGAGCGCACAGATGGAGGATAGATCTTGAGTGTTAGATCCGAGCATAGGGTCTGACCATCGTTGGATACGGGAGAACCAACACATTCTTTTAAGTGAAAGGAGAAGCGGGTTAACAAATCCTGAAAGCAACGGGACTGTTCATCTTCCAAAAGGACACATGGTCACAAATCAACATTTCACTGACTAGAAAGTCAAAGGAAAGAGGTTCTTTAACCTCTCGAACTCGTGATATGCAAGATTGCAAAATGATCTAGGCCATTGAAGCCAAAGGACACATGGAGAACGATTGGCATTTCGTTGACTGAAAGGTCAAACACATGAATTTCTCTACCCTTCCAACTCATGAAACAGGAAATGACGAAATGATATGGACCATATGATATAGGTAGGCTATGGAGCATTGGATGCACATGACACATGGAAAGCGATTACGACGAGAGTGAAATATCGACATTTCATACATCGGGAAATACAAAGACAGGAGGTTCTCTAACTCCTTGAAATCACGATATGCGATATCTTGAAATGATCTAGACCATTGGATCGAGGTAGGTTATGGAGCGTTGGATGAACAGGACATGTGGTGAGTGGAATATCACCATATCAGGGATCACTACTTGGAGTGTTTAGACATGTCATGTGATCTAACTCCTTGAACTTGTGATATGCGAAGCTCTGATATAATCCTAGTCGTTGGTTCAAGGACGAATCCATGAGGTGAACGTGGCAGCCACATGGTTCATTCCATGTCGGTGAGTGGTCATAGGCTATGGTGTCGTGATGTGACAGGGAAAGGAGAGAGAATGGGTGGAAGACACTTGACACAAGCAGGTGAAGGCGGTAAATGGAAGAAGTGGTAAGAGGTTTGTGGAGGGGGCCATACAAAACCACTCCATTCCAAACCCCCCCCCCCTCCTGTTAAAGACAGAAAGATGGAGGGGGTCAAAAATTGAACCTCAATTGCACATGTAGGCTCTTAAATCATGGCCGTCCAAGCTTGTGCACTCCACTCCGGACCCTCCCCCCACGTTAAAGGAAGAAGGACAAGGGGGGTCCATAATTGAATCTCGACCATTGATCTCATCGCACGAATACTGGCCTTCTAGATTAGCCCGCTATTTAACGAAATGCGCATTTTGTGAAATACATGATCAAGTGATAATAGACAGAGATGACGAAGAATCTCGAGACATCTGCCAGTGGTTTAAATACTCATCATAGAGTCGACTGACAGACGAAAGTGGGTCAAAGACTGTTACAGTCAACAAAGGATAAGGAATCTCAGTATAACTCCTAGTGATGATGATCGCATGGGGATAACTGCCAGAGAAGCTAAAGAATGGTGATAATGATCAGGAAAAAATTTCGACACATAGAGAACATGCAAAAAAGAGAGTGGGTGTTGAGGCTCGAGGAAGTGACGAGTTGCAGTGAATATCCAAGGAGGGAGAATGATGGTTATGCAAGAGCATGCAGAAGGATTGCAGGTTGGGATGAAGAAGATGCACAACATGTATAAAAGAAAACACAGAATAGAGAAGAAAGGTTGTTGTTGTGAGTGATGCATGAGTGTAGAATCATGAGGTGCAAGAGATGAAGCATAGAATAAGGAAAAGAACAAAGATGCATATCTGTAAGAAGAAGAGAAAGCCAAGGTGTGAATGCTAAGACAGAGGAGAAAATCATAAAGTTGAAGAGGATGCAAACAGGAAGACATTCATGTAGGCAAAGCACAACAACATAGAAGAACAATGATAAGCCTGGTAAGCCAATGACAACTATTGAATCACTGTAATAAATTTAGAGAAAGAAAAGTTTTCTATTTCAGGGAGCTTGGGAGGTGCAAGGGAGAACTGTTGTTATTTGCTATACAAGTTGGTGCCTGTGTGACTGGAATTTAGTTCTTCCATCCAGTTGGTGATGGAACACTTAGGGAGTAGGTGCTTCCTTCTAGTAGGTGCTAGAGAAAATAGAAAGTTGGTGCTCTTAGCAAGTCGAAGCTTGCAAAACAGAGGTTGTAGCCTCACAATGTCTTGGAGCTCATAAGTATGATAATGTATAGAATGTAAAGATTACTTATCATATAAACAAGAAGAGGTTTTTACCCTTTATGGGTTTCCTCAGGAAATATCTGTTTCTGTATATTTCATATGTGTGAATGATGATGAATGTTCTATTGCTTACTTCCCTGCATTATTGTCATTGTCATTCAGTTCTCTGCAAAGAGTTTAAAATAAGCATAATTTTTTAAGCTCGGTAACAACTGATTCACCCCCCCCTCTCAATTGTCCAATAGTGCCAATTTTGCGCTTACAGGTAGAGTGGGGTATGCCTTCCCCATAGGAATCGAGAATGAAGAGGTGGGTCGACCTCATGGCACGTCATACATCCAGTCCCATCGTTATATATAATGATGTATTCTTCAAATGGTTGAGAAATTAGATTCTCATGGTTGACAACTATGCATATGTCAGGCTAGCATTCCTAGGAGGTCCGGACTTAGCTCTTCCTGAGGGTTCCTAATGGGGGGACATAGGTAAGGAGGACATTTTGTTTATATGATGTTTTTGTTATTTTTTAAGATATAAAATGTTTTTTATGTTGTTTATCCGATGACTAATCAAACTCTCTTTGATGATGCATATGTGGGACCTTACCGTCCTCTAGGTTCATCCCCTATCCAGAGGTGAGGGGAGAGAGGTGTCGTAGCAGGAGTAGCAGTTTCCGACTATGATACCATAGAAAAAAATGTGGAGGGGCTCACAATGAACATCCCCGATGCCTCTATAGATGATGTTTTGAGGCACTACCAATGCCACACAATGGGTGTGTCTTCTTCTATCGGTCAACTGCTCCATAAAGTATCACATGAAGTCGCATGTTATAGCAGGAAACATCCTTGATGCTCTATTGTATATGAATCCATGTGCTTCACATTTTTGATATTTTGGTCTTGGGAAAAAAAAACTTTTTTGTAAACTTTTATCATTATATATATATATATATATATATATATATATATATATATATATATATATGAGGCTTCTACTGGATTACTTGTTGTATATACAAAGTGTGTTTGGATTTTATAAATGTCTCAAATGTCTTTATAACACTTAATTAGCCAATGCATCTATTAATGTATTTAGAAATCTAGGAATGTGTCGATATTCAATGTAATCAAAATGACTTTCCAAGAGGCAAATTCATAAATATACCCTTAACAATGTAGGATTTTAGATAGAATACACATTACTCAACTGTAGGACCACTAACTGTGACTCTAGTCATACAACAAGATGACGGATCCCATGTGAAACAATGTCGGTCAATAATTCAATGATTGCAATGTATTCCATGATATTGTTAGTTGCATGACCAAGGGAAATACCATGTAGAATAATAAACTCATCCGTAGGTGCATAAATTGCCTAAGCAGTAGACACTAAGTTTTGAGTACTGTGACTAGTGCTATTGGCGAAGCCGAGGTAGGGTAGTGAAGACACAGACATCTAGAAACCAAACACAATGCAAGGTAAGCAGCTAAATGTTGAAACAAAACAACGAAAAATCACACAAGAGTATTATACAGTAAAAGTACAAGAAGTCATGCAAAAATGACTTAAGCATAGTACTTCTTCAAGTAGATCCCATTTCTGGGTTCAGTCAAAGGGAATCCATCATAATCAACTAGTTCATAATCTCCCTTCTCCAACACTTGTTTGACAATATAAGGACCCCACCACATGGGCTTGAATTTACCATCCCCTAGCAAATTACGATCTTACTCGCAAAGAAGAACTAGACCACCTTTAGAAAAAACACGTGGCTTGACATGCTTGTCATGTTGGGTTTTAACACGTTTCTTTTTATTTTAAATAACTAATGCAACATCATGATGGGTTTCATCTAGTTTCATTAAATACAGAAGACGCTCCTCTTCAGCAGAGGTGTTACAGAGAAGTTCAACAGTTAGTTTCAAAGACGGTATTTCACATTCAATCGGAAAGATAGATTCGATAAACTAAATGGAAAGGTGTAAATCCCATGGCAGACTTAACAGATGTTCGATAGGCCCACAATGCCGAGAAAAACATTGTGTTTCAATTTTTCTTATGAATTCCTATGATCCGTTGAAGCATGGTAGTGAGAAACTTATTGATTGCTTCAACCTAGCCATTGGCCTGTGGATAATAAGGGGTTGAGTTTTCATGGCAAAGCCCCAACATTTCAGTAATTTTAGACATCATAAAATTTCGAAAATGACTACCGTGATAATTAACGATAGATTAGGGGACACCAAATCTAGTAATGATATGATTGAATATGAAAAATGTTGCAGTTTTCCCAGTGTTAACAAATGTAGGCATTTCCTCAGCCCATTTAGTGAAATAATACATAGCTACAATAATGTATCCATGCCCCTTGACTGAGTGAGGGTTGCATGTCATGAAGTCAATGCCCCATTTGGTGAATGGACCAACGGAAACTATAGGATGTATGGGAGTAGGATGAGATCTTATCTTGTTATTATAAGTTTGGCAAGCATGACATTTATGGACTGCATTAATGCAGTCCTTAAACAGTGAAGGCTAGAAATAACCAACTCGTAAGGTATTTTGGGCAGTGGCATACCCAAACATATGACCACCACATGCTCCGGAGTGACAGTCATTCAAATCTTTCTCAACTTTGTCATAGGTGAGACATCATCTAAATATAGAATCAATACCATGATGGTAAATGGTATCACTGAGGATAATGTATTGACGGGCTTGATATCGTATATGAGGATGATATGTAATAGATAGATCAGGCTGAAATGTTTGAGTCTGGAGATAGATAATAATATATTTGTACCATACATCATTAGAATTGATAAAAAAAGGGATTTTTCAGGAAAGGAATCCCCTTCCACATTTTCTGTCTCAATAGAGGGAAGGTCACATTTCAGTTCGAAAAAAACCCAATATTTCTTTGACTTAGCATAGTCAAAATCCAAGTCAAACTCCTAGAGAATAAATATCCATTTGGATTACTTTCCCCTTAGCAATTTTCGAGTAAGGATATGTTGAATAAATATCCATTGGATTACTTACCCCCTAGCAATTGTCGAGTAAGGATATGTTGTAATCAGAAATAACAATGGTTCTATGTAATAAGATATAATGATGAAAATGTTGGGCAACTTGAACAACTGTGAAGGCCAATTTCTCCACATGTAATTATTTGGTTTCAATAGTCATGAGACTCTAAATCAAATAGTATATCACATGTTCATGATGTGAATCATCCTCTTGGACTAAGACCATAGCAATGGTAGAGTCCAAAGAAAATATGTAGAGGAAGTAATCTCGGCTATAGTCAGGGGGGAACAATAATGGTGTATGGGTTAAGGCAAGTTTCAAAGATTCAAAGGATTTTTTTGTAGTATCATCCCATACAAAATTGTAACCTTTATTGAGTAGTTGAGTGAACCCTTTCGTCAGTTCAGCATAATTGGGGATGAAACAACACAACAAATTTTCCTTCCCTTGCAAACTTTGGAGCTGGCGTAGTGTGGAAGGAGGAGGTAGATTAAGAATAGCCTCAACCTTCAATGGGTCTACTCGAATGGAGGAGGTAGATTAAGAATAGCCTCAACCTTCAATGGGTCTACTCGAATAATGTGTATTGACATGATAAAAAAAGAATTCCATCGGAATCCATGAAAAAAACACATTTGTGTGGGTTAAAATGTATGCGGTAATAACGACAACGTAAAAAAAAGGCTCTTAATTATGTCAGGTGATCTTGGCGGCACATGGAATGTGTCAGGAGATCGTCAAGATAGGGTTTCACAATGTTCTTAATATCATGGAAACTGTAAGACATAGCACGTTGAAAGGTTGCACTAGCATTCTTGAGACCAAAGGGTAATTTTCGATAGGCAAAGGTTCCCCAAGGGAAGATAAAAGCAGTCTTGTGTTGATCCATTGGTAGAATATTAATTTGATTATAGTCAGAGAATCCATCCATAAAGGAGAATATTTCTCTCCCGACGTAGTCATCAATGATCTGGTCAATGAAAGGGGTTGGGTAATTGTCCTCAGGAGAATCTTTATTTATATCCTTATAATCTACACAAACATGGATCATACTTTGTTTCTTATTTACTAGAACAAGATTGGATTCCCAATCGATCAAAGCCATAGGAAATATAAAGCTAGCTTTAAGAAGTTTTTGAACCTCAATCGTGATAGCAACAAGTTTACGTTGATGGACTGGGTGGATTCTCTGTTGAATGGGTTTAGTGTCTAGATATGTCTTAATCCCGTGCACAATGATATTAGGTTCAATACCTGGCATTTCTTCATAACTCCAAGAGAAAACGTCATGGAATTCTTGGAAAAGGGATTTATATATGTGGACCTCATCAATAGAACACGAGGCACCGATAATAACATTTTCCATGACTCTAGGTTTAATCGATATTTCAAGAGGGCCGGTAGGTGAAATGTTACTCAAGTTCCCTTCGTACAAGACATCGTGTGTTGACTCAGGAACTGAAGAAATAACGACAATGGTTGACGGAGTCAAAATCTGTTGGTATCTCTCTATGGTATCACATTCTAGGAAGAGAATGGAGCGATGATGTTCATCGTCCCATGGAGTATCTTCCATAGACATGAATGAAATTATCATCTCATCAGTAGGAAAGATCATGTGAAATGGATAAGGAGATGAATCATAGAGAGAATAAGGAGAGGGGTTTGTCAATTGAATAGCTTGATAAGCATACTCGATCAGACTTAAAGGAATTATGTCACCGTAACGAAGATAATAACCAGGTTTAGGTACTACCCATGGGTCATATGACTCAGGGGTTTCACGAACAGTGTTCGATATCATGTTAATCGAAGCGACAAAAGGAGGAGGAATATTGGGTGGTGGGAATTAAATGTACCCATCAAGTTTGAATCTTTTAAAAGACCAATGCCGACATTCTCTTAACCGGGAGGTTTCTTTGAGATAAAGGGGATGTTTCTAGTACGAGAATCAGAATTAAACAAGGTTAGTTGGTCAACGGTAACGACCTTTCCTTGGTGCGGGAAATGTAACACATGGATAAGGCTAGACACAACTGTGTGCATGGAATCAATCCAACTACGACCAAGTAAAAGGTTATAATCAAGAGGTGCATCAAAGACCTCAACCTAGACATTGATCGACTTACCTTCCAACATAATAGACAATGAGGGAAGAACACTGTAAGGTTTAAAACATGTACCATTGAAGGCCTTAAGTGCATTGTGTTCAACGAGGGTAGGAGGGCCAATGGTTTTCCAACAAGTAACTGACATAACGCAAGTCGAGGCTCTTTCATCAATAACGATTCTACAAATATTCTTATTTCCCAGTATGGTTGCCAATTCTTTTTATGGGATTAATCAGTAAATGAGGACATAAATATATCTCCCTAAATCCACCCAGATCTAGAACAAAACAAAATAGAATATGATGCTTTCCCTAAGTTCTAACTATTGAGTTTACTAGTTAATAAGAGATAGACAACATACTATTTAAATGTCATTTCCTCTTGTCATTTTCATCCTAGCTTCACTCCATTGCTCTTGTGATATTGAAACTACAAGAGAACACAATCCAACCAAAGTGAAAGTAATCCAATATACTCAACAAGAACCTATGTATGTGAACAAGGCATGGATGATTTTAGGGGATAAATTTCGCTCATGGGCTAATTTTCCATGGTTTTTCCAAAAATGAAATTTGCTATTTTAAAAATGATTTGCCCAAATTCTATAGGATAAAATTATTTCATTTATTCACATTCACTGGAATGTACTAGGGTACCTTGGGAGTAATTGACATCATTGGTGATTTCCATTGCACTTGTTAACGATTCACCTTAATGACTGGTAATCAAGTGGTTTCTACCATGTTTGACATCAAAAAATCTATTCACATGGATATATTCGTACCACATCTAGATTGGGACGAAGACCCTAGGTTGAACATTCACTCTGTTATCTATTTTTCCCAGGTTGCGAAGGGAATAATTTGAGCATGCTAATATATATGTTGTCACATAGATCCACATTGTATTGGTATGTGGCTATGTTTTATCATCTCATAGCTCCACTGTGTACTTTTCGTGGCTACGATCAATTCATGTCATAGAAGTATGGATCCACATTGTATCTTTGGTGGCCATACCATTAACTAATATCAATATGGATTAGGGATGATTTTAGGGGCTAAATTTCACTCGTGGGCTAATTTTCCATGGTTTTTAAAAAAACAAGATTCGCTATTTTAAAAATGATTCACCCAAATTCTATAGGANNNNATTATTTTACCTTAAAAATCGCCAAAATTTTATAAAAATTATATAAAATCATTAGAAATTTGAATATTTTTACAAAAATATCGCCAAACATTTATATTTGGCATATGAAGGATAAGTAAGATTCGTAACGGTTTCTACATTTTAAAATAAATTTCCATCCTTAAAATCATCCCTGGAACAAGGAATCATACAATAAAACAAGACAAGTTTTATGGGAAAGAAACATAT
>CBVK0101288309.1:0-11394 GCA_900067695.1 Picea abies | reverse complement strand
ATCTTGGAAAGATTCTCTTAATGTTTTTCGAGCACAAAAACAAAATTCTAAAGAATTTCAAGTAATCCCTTACCCTCTTAAGGTCTGATAAATCGATTCGGTTTCAATGGACGTTAATCATCATCATCATCATCATTTTAATTAAGGTTACATATGAAATTTGTTAAATTTCACTAATTAATAATTAAATAATCAAATGTATATGTATTAAAATTAAATTTTGAATTTAAATTAATAACATTATTGAAGTTCAAAATCTTAAATCTTAAAGAAAAAACATCAATATTGATTCTTTTCGGTGAGAGCTTATCCAACATTACATTAATAGCATAGTGTAAGCTAACATAAAATTATCATTTATACAGATACCTAAGATGATATTATATTCAGATTCATCGAATCATAAAATGTTATAACAAAGATATATTTTTGAACTTACACCAGAAAAGGAAGTGGTTTCAACAAATTCCATTCGCCCAAATTTGATTAAAAAAATAAAATAAGAGGAATGTTCTTCCCACTCTACAACAAATCTAAGAGCAAATATTTATTGAGAAAAACAACATATATTTATTCAGAAAGACGTGTAATCGAAAAGAAAGAAAATAGTCTTCATCCACATAGACCACCTCTTGCTAAGAGAGACATTTTCAGAATTAGCATTGTTTTCTTCATCGAGTCTCTAAGAAATTATAAGTACGTGCCCTGCAGCCCGAGATTCATCCACAAAAGATCTCTCATGCTTTTCACACGAAGGTCTGTAAGAACAAGATATCCAAATGCTCTTTTCTAATAGTACAAATGATAAGAAAAATAGCTGACCTGTGAGAACTTTGAAGATAATTCCCTGTAGTGTAGATCACACAGGTTGACAGGCTCTAAATTGTGTCCACTCAAAATATTTTTTCTTGCATTATATTTTTTTCCTGAAATTTATTATAAAAAAAATTCAATGACATTTCAAAAGTGGCATAGAGTCACAAACTATACTACTAACCAATCTTCACAAACTATAATATAACAGAACTTTACTATAGAGATCGATTTTCAAAGGAGTCATATGGAGGTAGCCACATTCAAGCACCTAAGTGCAAGAGAAAAACCGAATCCAAGAGACAAATTATAGGTTGCAAGATCATGTCGTCTCTTAACTCACATTTGGATGGCTTCCTCTATGACACAAAATGTTAGTAAATATCGTAGATCCTTATCCTTTCAAGATTTAATGACAAAAATAGGTATGCCTAGCAAGCTCTCATCCAAATCTGCCAGAAGTTTATTATTCATGGATTCTTCAAATTAGGATTTTCAAAATTTTTCAAAAGATTGTTAAAGTAAAAGATGTAAAGTAATTAAAGTAATGTGTGAGATATAATAATAACTTTAAAAATTGCAAGCATAGATTCATAGATTAAACTCAATCTAATAACCCTTACAAAAGCATCTTCTAGATTCATAAATTAAACTCAATCTAATAGCCCTTACAAAAGCATCTTCTAGGGTAATTTTAGATTTTAGAGCTAACTTTATATTTTCTTTCTTATTTTGTATTTTTTTCAAGATTTTATAGCAACATCCATCATGCATTGCACATAGGTAGTAGGATCTAGTATAGGATTTATCCTACATCTAGGTCCCTAGAAATATCCATTGAAGAAATAGATCTCGCGATGATTCTATAAGGATACAAGGACCATAGTTATGGATATTGGTTTTTTACCAGATTTAGAAGGATTCATAAATGCTAATATTTATTTACTTTAGATTGTGCATTTATATACAAAACATTTTCTAGGTCCGTAAAAAATGAGCCTAATCCGTTCATGGAAAGATTGTAGAGCTTACCTTCAAATTATTTGTATATCTCCCTCGAAAACCTCTTCACCTCGAAATGGCCTATTGTACTGAACATGTTATCTACATTTTTAATGGCTTTCTTGAATGATGAACATCCAAGTTATATGCATCTTCATACACTAATAAACTTTGAAATTTCGTATCAAACAACTTTAGACATGCTCTTTCAACTATGTTCCTAAAATCAACACAATTGTCATCTATGATACTCTAAGAATAAAGTTTGGGGAGAAATTAATCTATTCGTGCCCAATTTACCACGAGACTAAAGGTTGATATTATTCAGAAAAGGAGACTGCCAACCTTTGTTTCATATGTACACTAGCAATATGTATTGTTATTCATTAGGTAGCTTTCCTTAGAGTGTACTCTTCCTCCTTTAAGAGAGGTAGGGAACTCCATGCATACAAGGGTCTCAATGTATTACATTCTTTTGGCATCAACAATAAAGAATAAATGTGCTTAAATCACAACTAGTGCATATCACACATTACCACGACATATGTACCTAGCAAAGACTAAATTTACATTTACCTAGGCAAGACGTTGTACCAAGAAATAATAATCTTATCACAAGCTTCTCCACAACAAAGGATTTAACCACAATTGCATCTATTTTCAATAATATAAGTACCAATTTTTCCAAATATAATAGAAATTAGAAACTTATAAAACATGAACTTAATGAAAAAAAAATTGTTGAGAAACCTACCATCTTGAGTAATTAATGGGTAATCAAGGACACTGAGGGCGCCAGTTCCAATTTGTATTGAATCTAAGAAAAATGACATCAACATGAAATGAAGTGTAGAAGCAATTGCAGTGGAATCCATGTAAGTACCATCATCTTCCTTGCCCATCACATTTACATTATCCATGACCCTAAAACCCTATCAAACTTGGCATACAGATCCAATTTGACCCTCTCTCTTTCTGGAACCTGGCGGTCCAGGTGCAAAAGATAATTGTTCTTCGGATGGTAATTGACATTCAACAACCTTTTCATCTGCTCTTTATCCCTACGGGTACCACTTATTGAGTACACCAACACAAGAGGTTTTTCGAGGCCTTTCAAAACCACCGTGGAGCTGGATTTGAACCCAGGACGCCCGAGCGAGAAATTCCTACAGAATTCCTTCGAATGTCCCATGAATCGCGACGTAACGATCAGTAGTAGAATCAACATGACACGAAAGCTTGCATTCTTTCCACAGTCGTGATTCCTATCGAAACCTGCGACATTTTTCTCATGGCCTTCAATGAAACCCCGATTGACACCGAAATGACTAAGATGCGCACCGAAAAACACATAAAATAAAATTTGAGAGATTTTCTCGTAAAGTTTCAAGGCACGTCGAGGTATACGATGTATTTAGAAGCACAACATAACATATCCGAGTTTATTATAGATATGTACGACTACAAACCTTGTACATAACCCTTCATGATTAGCCTATAAACCTCTTCCTTAGGTTCAACAAGAGGCAATGGCAGTGGCAAAGAATTTCAACATCCACATTCCTCTCGAAATCCAGGCAGAAATGGAAATCATGGAGGCAAATGTCCATTTAGAGAGAGTTTGAACACCAGATAGGGACATTAATGTCGAGCTTACTGCTTGGATACTTGACATAGGGTCCTCGAGATCTCGGGAAACTAAATATTATTGCACTATTGATCTTTACTGGCGCGTTAAGGCTCTTCTGAGCAAAGCCATGGCAAACATACAAGCAATTAATAGTGAAATTTCATTACAATTGGAATATCTCCAGCTTTAGATCAAGGTGGTGGACTAGTAAGTCTCCCTCCTAGTAGAAAAGACAGTGGACCTAAATTCAATGAACCAAGCGAAGGCATCCCTCGGGTTCCAGAGGACAATGTCCCCTCTCCTTCAATTTAATTTTCCTATGCTCTGCTATTTAGTTTTATGTATTTATCATAGAGGTTGTATACAAACAAACCAACACTAGTTAGACTACCGGCTAGTTGTAAATAGGTCATCTAGTTTTTTAGGTTGTTATCTAGCTATCAAAGAAAAAATATTTTTGATAAAATCAAGGCAATTAGAGTTATGAAATAGCTATTCTGCTATTGTTCTGGTTTTCCAAGTGGCAGACTGACAACATGACACATTTATTTTTTCCAGTATTAATATATTATAGTATATATCTATGTCAAGCTAGGGGTATTGGTGACATATACCATCTATTTGGTGGTATTGCATTACAAGATATTGTAGGTTACGTGATGTTTATTAGAGATGAATTATTGTATAATGTTCAACCAATACTTGATTCAATCCAATAATATTAAGCAACACTAGTCAAATTTGGATTGAATATAAACCTTTGCAAAACAATATATGTTTTTGGTTATCGTTGACATTAAGCTAGGTGAAATGTGGACTAGGATCGAGTTGTAATTCATGATGTAAATAATTAAATTGTACATGTTATTGGGTGTAGTGTCACGAAGCATAGTTGGCACATCCATGCATACCACAAAAATGAATTCAACGTGAAAAATATTAACTAACAAGATAAAGCACGCTAAAATGACTACTCTATTGAAATTAAATTACATATAAGTAAGAAATACTACTAATTTATATTTACACAGTCATTGTGTAGTTGTAGATGTTTTTCCATAATCTATATTAGTAGTTTATTTTAGTATTTTATAGCTATGTCACTTAAAATATACATCAAAATTGCTCAAATTTGGTAGTATTTAGGTTATAAAAAAATGTCGTGACTAACTTTTTTGGTCGCATAGTCACAGATTAGCCATTTTGTAATAGTTTTATCTTTGTTTGTCATGGTGCTCATGCCAACATTATAAAGAGATATATGGCAGCTAGTTTTTTTTTTAAATTGAAAAACTGCAAATATTTTTCCATTTATGTAATGCATGTAATACACGTCATGCTGATGTTATATGTCAGATTTGGTTTTTGTCATTCTCATCGTCCTGTAGGAATTCACCTTATATGTTGTGTTATTTTAACATCGAGATCTAACCTAATATTTCACGATTTCATGAAATGGTGTTCTTATAGCCCAAAGGATTACAAAGGCGTCATTAAAGATTCATTGAAAAACAAGAAGTGTCCCAATCAAGAGAGGAGGAAGACAGGATGCTAGTTGTTATTGGGTTTTGTCACAAGAGTGTGTAAAAATTCCCTTACTTGGTGCTTGTGTAAACTAAGAAACATATAAAAATAGAAATAACATAAAAAAAAAGACTCACAATTAATCATACACAAAACATAACTTGTGAAAGGAAACTACCCAAATCCATGCAAAGTAAGAAACTAAACAAGAGCATGTAAAACAATGAATAATTTTTTTTAGTACCAATGGGAAGGCATCAACTTATGTCACCATGTGAGTGACTTGATGTAGCTAGATGGGCTCCAAATCCACCCTTTGGAATGGGTGCTTTACCTCCATATGTGCTCCAACTCTGAGCTTGGTAGAGAAAGTGTTGGAACTCTTAATGGTAAAGGGACAAGATATGGGTTGGTAAATCTCTCTATAAAAATTCTAGTACCATAACCTTGCTTGATATTGTGGATGAATGTCGTGACCTCAATGGATTTATTTATAGGTGAATGGTGGACCTTGTTCTCGATCTAGCTTGAATGTAAACTATCCCAATGCATTAATGAGAAAATGAGATAATGATGGTTAAATAAAACTAGATCAAACTCTATTAATGGAAATAATGATTTAACAAGGTCCACATGTACCCACTACATTGTCTTGGAGGGCACAAAGGAATTAATGGGCTGACAAAATAATGTTTTTTACTGGATGATGATAGCACATATGTTAATGGATTTCCCACGCACTATGCACATAGAAGATAAGAAAAATAGTGAGTTGTATCTATTTTGGTCAAATAAAGGTTTGACTTGGATCAATATAGAAAAATTGAGGTCACATGATGATGGAAACAAGGGTTGTAACTTCCATGGTGATGTTTTTGAATGAAGTTACATGAAATTTTGCAGGTCTACAAAATTAAGTTGATAACAATGCTAATTTCATTACATTGTTAAAATGCTTCCAGGTAGACTACACCTAGTGCTTATTATTTACGCCAAGTCTTAGCATGCAGACTCCCTTAGTGTCCAGTGTCGAATATTGGATGGAAAAGGATGATATGGATGTGTTCCTACTAAATTGGGAGCCATTCATTGTAGGTATAATGATGAGATGACAAGTGGAGAAAGTTGTTAAGCATGGGCACAACAACGTCCTTGCAATGGATTCAAATTTTTCCAAAAACAAATACAAGATACTATGGGTTTATACTCTCCTTCTTTCCTAGGGTGGCATTATTCTTCCCTGGTAAGAAATTCTTGTTTATAATGACCTTATTTACTAGGTTGGTGTGACTGCCCTGATATATGAATTCATCAAATGTTTAATTCAAGTGGCTTTTTTTCCCATACCGATGTTATTGTTTTGTAATAATAATTCATGAAATGTTTGTTTCAAGCAACCTTATTTACCAAGGCAACATTATTTTCTGTAATATGAGTTCATGAAAGTTTCTAGTGGCCTTCTTTACCAAGTCAACATTATTGTCATGTAATTTGAATTCATGAAATGAATCTCTAGGGGCATTATTTATGAAGCTACCATTGTTGTTCTAAAATATGTATTCATGAAAGGAAATGGTTGTTTAGTGGCCTTATTGACCACACTAGCATTAATTTCTATAATAATGTTTTCATGGAAACTTGTTGATCCCTAAACATGGGACTTATAGCCCTCACATCTCACCAATTTAGATCGTCTGTAGAAATGAAGTCTTTGTTCTCATGATTACATAGAGATTTTTTTCTTCATGATTGACTCCAAGGCTTCTATTCTCAATGCAATATTGAACATAGATAACCAATCGACAATGCAATGACAATCGAGACTTTGAGTTCAAGTTTCTTTGTTGTTAATCACCAAAAAATCATACAAGAAATGACTATGCTTATTGGATTCAAGGTTTTCTTTATTGTTTGTTTCATTAAATACAATGTTGAGACCAAATCATCAACATGGTTCTAATCATGTTCAATTTTGATTCTAGTGGCTTGGTTGATGGATTAGAGTCCACTTCCAAACATCCAACAATTAGGCAAAACCACCTAGCCTATGGTGCTAACTATTTAATGAAGCATGCCAATGTTAAAAATTCCCAACATTCATATGAATGAACAACAATGTTCAATGTTTTATTAAATGGTAAGCATCACAATGAGCATTCTCACCGACAGTCACAGTTTCCTCAATAGTTTTTTGACTAAAAGACAAGGTAATGGGTATATGAATATGTGATTGCTTCTAAATTATAGTAGCCAAATACTGCTGCTCCTTACACCATATTTTTTTACCCAACACCTTTTCACGATACTACAACAACAAAAGGAATATATCGCTCCAACATTAATACAAAAAACAAAAACAATTTACTCAATGGAAATGTTACCCATCATCAATATATTCACATCCAAAACGTAGACCAACAATTTAAACAATGTCTTACGCTTCAACTTTACTAAGTGATAAACATTATAATTCTATCACGAGTAAGGTCACTTTATTTCCATTCAATTTCCACCCAACAATGTGCCACTAAACAATACATAATATATTATTAATACCTATGTATAGCTAAAGAAAATAGTAATGACTAATAGTTCAATTTACTACATGGGTTTCTAAGGGAGCTAAAAATATTTTTAAAGTATAATGTATGTTTTTGATAACACAATGGATGGATGGTAATGCTCAGACTAATATGCCCCATTCCCAAACAAATTGATACAAGAAATTTATCAAATGAAATGCGGAGAGGAGGAGAGGATGATGCTTATTTTTGAGGCAAATTATACCGTATGCAATTCATAAAACAATGTCCAATAGTTTGAGAACAAACTAATTCCTAAATTCAAGGAATTGAAAATAACAATCAGATTATTGAAAGATGGATATGGTAACAACTCTACTACTACATCCATTGATCTCCCTTAAATGTGGATGGTCTAAGTCTACTAGTTATTGTAATTAGCAAGATGATGGATGAGAATTGATTCTAAGCATAGATTGATATCAACATAGTCTAAATTTATGATAACAATCCATTGAACACAATTTTAAATAGAATTCCATCACATAACGATATAATAAATTCACAATTAACATACAAATTTTACCTTGGAAACCCAAATGGGAAAACCCACTTAAAATGGTGATGCTTGGCATTTATTCTCAACTATTTTAGGGTTACAATGCAGTCTCATGGATCTATAGGACATTTACAATTTGTATAGCCACAATTTTCCTCTACATCCTCTTCCACTCTACCAAAAGACCCTTTTTGAGTTGAATTTGAAGAGGATATAGATAACATTTTTGTAGATGGAAGGCTAAGCATCGTTGTCTCTTCATTTCCCATTCCCCAACATTCTTTTCCTTTTTCATCCTTTTGTCAACAATGTTCGTATTTCATGGAAATTCACAACAAGGATCGACAATGTACCTCTTTCTCGTAAGACTAATCATGTAATTTCATAAGGAAATGAGAGACGAAATAACAAACATACTTGAATCCTGGCAGTTGTCAAATGTATCTAATGCTCCTCACTAGATCCAACTCCAATGATGTTTTTTCATCAAATTACCTACACAGTCATCAAACAAGAACATCCGTCCCCATTCCTTCATAACATAACAAACAAAATATTTCATGAATCAATCCCTATTCTAGTAACACAATCTTACTTAGATCAACAAATTCCTATTAATGATACAAGATAGATCCATAAACATAGAGTTTTTTTTTTTTGGGGGGTGGGGTGGGGGAGAATTTAGACCCATATTAATAAAATGAGAGTTACAACAAAAATTATTTACCTTGAGATCTATTGTTGTACTCCTAGATCCAAGACCTAGAGACCTTCTCCTTAGCCACAATATCACTTTTGTTGAATAGGCACGATCCATAACTATATCACATCAAGATAGCCAAGATATAGGATTCAATCACACTAATGATGATGCCCAAGACTAAAAAACTTCAACAAACTAATGACCAAGGATTCTTGCTCCAATTTAGTATCATAAGGATGCTTGAATGTAAAATATCTTCATCCCTTGGATCAGGTCTCTTCTTATAGATTCTTTGAGGAGCTAAAGCTAGAATTCATAGCATGTGAGTTGGGTGAATACAAGTCATGAACAAGTTCCATGCACACTTATGAGATTTTTCCAAGCCATTATTGGTCTATCCTCCTCGTAAATTTCCATTTCTTGAAGTTCCAAGGGGTGGTCATAGGTTTTGTATAGGAATCTCATGACCAGTCACACATGTTCTACGAGGAAGGTGCAACTGACTTCTCTTTTACTAGGAAGAAGAGCGACCAAGACTTTAGTAAACAAATTGACTTTAGTTGAAGTGAATTTCATCTTCATAACATATTTGTGTATCCTATGGTGGAAAATACAATCATAATAGATTCCCCCTAATGTATGAGTCTAGAAGAGGAACTAATGAATGAAATACATTACAAAATTAGATGGTGATGAGTGGACTAAGAAGGAGTTCTCCAAATCAAGGAACCAAGAAGTACCTGTAAGAAAATATCAACCAATAAAATATAGATCACCCTCGAGGTAGGTATACCCATGCTCGAATATATGAGAAACCATGGATGCCAACATAATCGACTATGGATCCATGAAATGAAATGCAAACTATGGCCACAAAAAAGTACACAGTGGATCCGTGTCATATAAAAGATCATAGACATGAGAAAATACAAAGTGTATCTATGTCACAATATAAATCAGGAAGATGCTCAACATGAATGAGAGTGCAATGTGGTATCCAAAGTACTTATCAATCAGTGATGTAATATTGTGCAACTAAGGAAGGTAGCATTGATAGAGAATGCCTCTAGCATGGGGTATTCAATCCAAACTTCATCGATTGTATGAATCTACATCACGCAAATAGATGAGATGATGTCGAGCATGGTATAAATTGTCTGCTTACTTGTCACTGAAAATTGTTAACATACATGAGGGGACCCACTGGTAATGAAAATGGACCCCAAGGTACATGATGTTTCCCACTATCAATGGTGAATAATCCTACCTCTAATGTATGCAAGTCCCAAGGTACTATATGGTTTGTGGATCCACTTCCTAGATTATGGTCTAGTGTCAATAGGAAGAGATTTGTCTAAAGGAGGGCCTTAATGTATCCCACATCAGTCTAACCGAGGGATTTTAAAACGAGAGAAATCCCCAAATACAAATTCACACAAAGATGGCCGACATGAAAGGTCAATAATTTTTCAAAATGGCCGAATCGGCCTCAACTTCCATTGAACATATAACACATCATAATGATGTCCTGAGCAACCCTAATTCAAAAGGACCAATGACATAGTGCAACAATGTATGGGGAATTGAAGAACTCTCCATAATGATTGGAAGAATAACTAGTCAGAGGAGTAGATAACTCATAGGCATGGTATAGCTCCTGAGACAATCTAAACCCCAACTATAAGACATTGATACAAATAGGTGTCATGTTAAAGGGTGACAATAACTGATGGCTCCCACTCAAACTTAATAAAGATCTAAATTATTTCCCCCTTATTATTTTTATGTTTTTAATTTTTTTTTGTGCCTTTTTCATGTTATAATGAGCGCGAAAAAGAGATAAAAGTACGCTACATTGGAGAAAATGAGTGGCTCAATGACATGTAACTACATTCCAAGTTCCTGGAACATACCTATGTAAAGAAAATGCAAAAAAAGGTGTTGGGCAAGTGATGTCCACTCATAGTTGTTTTCTTTAGGGATAAATGGTCGCAAAATGGAGGTAAATTGATGCAGATGACAAATGGTCAAGAGTGACTGCAATGGCAATAAGCATGATCAAGCAAACAACAATGAAGAAATATGCACCAAGACACAAGCAACAATAAGCACTTGCAACAATAAAGCAACAAAAATAGTGAGCACCCCTTAAGGACATAGCCATAAAAAGATAAGAGAGAAGTTGAGGTCTCGACTTTTAAGTCATGGTAGGGCTAAATATAGGCTCCCAGGCCTACAAATAAACATAGCATGGTCGCCAAATGGAAAGATAGGGATGCTAAATAGGGCGACCCGTGAGGGGTAGGCACTACCGCACAAGTCTTGACATGAAATCGTGGAAGAGAGGCTAATGTTGTAACTTGGTGGGGTTGAACCTAACACATAATTTATCACAAATGACAATTAATAATGCAAGATCAAAATGTGGGGAAATAATTATTACTTTATGCCAGATCGAAACACATACCTCATGATTCCATGAAGATCTCCATAAGAAATACCAAAGAGATAATCTTCCAAGCCTATCAAAAGCATCAACACAAACTAGTCCAATTGTTAAATGACATAAAGTAGAAGTAGTGAGAAGTTTTCTTTTGACAAAGGTGAAAAAATAATTGTTTAAGACCTCAAAATGGTCATA
>CBVK0101288265.1:0-19207 GCA_900067695.1 Picea abies | reverse complement strand
ATTTGACATCTTTTGCTTGATTTTCATAGAAATTTCTTATGTAGTTCAGAATACCAATAAATCTTTGCAACTGTTTCTTATCAAGTATTTTATCAGTAAATTTAGAGAGTGCTTTCAATACATGCTCCTGCATTTGTATCTTTCTTTGGGAGAGAATCAAACTAAGATATTCAATCTTGGTTTTTGAAAATTCCAATTTTTTCTTACTCAAGGCAATCCCATGCTTGTAAATCCTATCGTACACCTTTTGCAAATGTATTTTATGCATGTTCATATCTATAGAAAAGACAAGGAAATCGTCAATATATACAATAACAAAATCTAGATCTCTGAATATGTCTTCCATCCTTCTCTGGAACTCAGATGGAGCATTCTTTAATCCAAATGGCATGAAACACAATTGGTATTTCCCCTGTGAAACCACAAATGATGTTTTGAACCTATCTTTTGGGGTGATTCCAATTTTCCAAAAACCACTTTTCAAATCAAATTTATTGAAAACATTACTGCTACCAATTTTTGCAAAAAAGTGCATCTTTTGAAGGTAATGGATATCTGATTGGAAACAATGCTTTGTTCAATGCCCTTTGAAGGTAATGGATATCTGATTGGAAACAATGCTTTGTTCAATGCCCTATAATTTATAACCATTCCAGGTTTACCTCGTTTATGTTCAGAGTGTTTATTAACATAAAAGGCAGGACATGCCCATGGACTGTGGCTTGGCTCAATTAGTTTTCTACTTAGAATTTCGTGGATCTCCTGCTTGCAGTATTCAAGCTCTGAAGGGGACATGTGATTAGTAGAATCCTTCTAAGGCTTATCTTGATATCCTTCACAATAAGGGAGATCCACACAATATTTCTCTCTCATCTAGAAAGCATCTGGATAATATGAGGTGCAATCATTTTCTATTTTATTTTTATTTTATATCATGGATTATTTCTCATCCATGGCAATAAGGGAGATCCACACAATATTTCTCTCTCATCTAGAAAGCATCTGGATAATATGAGGTGCAATCATTTTCTATTTTATTTTTATTTTATATCATGGATTATTTCTCATCCATGGAGGTTTTCATGTCTGACAATATTTTTCAATCTAGCCAATTTTTCTATGGATAGTTCTAGCTCATCAAATTGGCTA
Source organism: Picea abies (assembly GCA_900067695.1). Classification (NCBI taxonomy): domain Eukaryota; kingdom Viridiplantae; phylum Streptophyta; class Pinopsida; order Pinales; family Pinaceae; genus Picea; species Picea abies. The sequence goes on along the minus strand of CBVK0101288265.1, from coordinate 18,058 downwards.
TTTTTTCTTGGACCTTATTCACATAACTTTCTTTGTTGGGGATTGTTATGATTTTTCCTTGGATTGTAAAAGTTACTTGATTAGTTCCAATAGTCACATGCAAATATTTATTGACAATATCATGTCCTAAAAATATATTAAATCCAGTATCAAAGTTATATAGATTGACATAAGTTTTAATCCCATTCAAGAATAGTGGGAAATCAGGAGCAAACCCTTTAATTGGCATTTTAGTCTTATTAACTGCTGTAAAGTAATTTTGGATAGGATGTCAATAATACTCTGGAATGGCTCCAAATCGTGCACATGAACACATTTCTCTTGTATCAATATGTGCATCTAAAGAATACGAATTATATCCAGGTACTTTTATATCAACAATGATGATTAGTCTATCATTCAATCCTTTGCATCTAGGGTATAAAGTCATGACATAATGATATTCTGGTAATAAATTTTCAGCTTCTTGTTCTGTCATGTTACTTTGTTGCTGGGGGCCAAACATTTGTTCAAGACTTTGATTTATTTCCTTTTCTTGCAAGTAATCCCTTTTCTTTTTCAATTCTTCTAATTCTGTTTTATCAATCTTAACAAAATTAATAATTTCTAAGATCAAAACTTTTTTCTCATTTATCATTTCTTCTTTCTCTTTGATATGTATTTCTAATATGTCATAAAAAATAGGAATTGACATTAGAGAGGACTAGTCTTTTGCAGGGTTTACCCATTCTTCTTCATTGTCATCCTCATTAGAGAAATAATTCTTTACTGGGGCAAGGTTTTTGTTATCATAGGATTTTCGATGGTGCAAGAATTTTGGTTCTTTGTAAAAAAAATGTTTTGGGGGCTTTGGATTTAGGGGAATGTACGAGGTAGTAGCAGTTTGTGGAGGTTTAGGGCCAAAATATTTATCAGAAGGATAATAGTTGTCCAAATTCACCACACTGGGTTGCGTAAGAGAGGATATTTGTTGTTTAAGAGAGGAGATACCAGAACAAAGTTTACGAGCAAGACAAAAATATCCATGAGTAAGAGACGAGAGGCAGAGTTGAAGGGTAGAGATTTGGGATTGAATTTCAACAGGAGAGGAATGAGAGATACAATTTTTTTTAATGTCAGTAATAGAAAGGAACTCAACATCAAAAGTGATAGAATCAGAGTCTGAATGAAGTGCAAGTGTATTTACATTGGAAAGAGAATCACAATCATACTTAGAATCAGAGGTATCTGTGACTGATAGATATTCACCATATGAATGAGTACTTACCAAGTCCCATTCAGCTGGATCATAAGAATGAGAGAATATATCTACTAGATTATGAACTTAGAATTTCCTTGCAGAGGACACTGATTAGCCCAGTGGCAAGGCTTGTGGCATATGTAGCAATTTGTTTTCTTGCTGGGAGATTTCCTTTTCTTAAAGAAGGTCTTCCTTGGTCTCTTATCGTGCCTAAATTTTTTTCTTGGTTTCTTGGTTTGATACTTAGGATAAATAGAATTATGCCTAAAATAGGATTTGGATTTGCAGGTTTTGCAGTTGGAATTATCTCCACAACTTTTATTTTTTCCCTTAGATTTACTACAACCAAAATGGTAGGTCTGTGCAAAAATATCACACAGAGATCCATCAAATCCTAATTGATTTTTTACAGATTTGGCAGTTTTCCTATAGATACATTCTTTCTATAGTTTGGTCATTATTTTCTCATGAATTCTTGTAAGATAAAGTTCTTCAATGTGTATGTCTTCTTCTTCCATTCTTTCTCGTACTAAGTCAGGAATTTTTCCAGGCATAACATAAAGGTATTTCCTAAGGTAAGAAATATTATTAGGATCTTTAGATTTATACAGTAAGTCTTGCAATGTGTAGTAAAACTCAGGAAGGTCCTTAATATTACATAGGCATTGGCTCATGAACAAGTCTGAGTATAGATGGGTATTTACTTTCATTTTCTCATAAAATTCATGCAAGATAACTTTGGTGAGTTCTTCAAAGGGTTTTTTAGATTCCATCATGTGGATTTTATCCTCAGGATTGAGGCATTACCACCAAAGATCAAGGTTACTAGTGAAAACCCATGTCAGTTTGAATGTTAATTCACTCCAAGTGACTTTGTTCTTAAAAACGACCTTTTAGGTTTTTTCTCAAGCATTCCATTTTTGGATCACCATATCTATTTCTATTTTAGATTTACAACTGAGATTCGAGATGGGGGAAGGGTCTATATTTTCTCTGCTAAATCTTGAATGATCCTCAAAATTTGCTGGATCATATGGAATTTTGCGCTTAGACCCATATTTAGTGCTACAACATTTTTCCCATGCAGTTTGGAACGCTTGATTTCCTTGCTCATCTTCAAATTTTGGTGTATTTTCTTGATTAGATTGGGAAGACTCAGACTATTCTTCTTTTATAGCTTTAATTTCAATCAGTTGTTGAGATAAATGATTTTTAATCATTTGGATTTTTTCTTGGGACAAATCTACAACTTTCTTTATCTTGGGGAGCTTTGATTGTTTACTGTTTATCCCTTTCAATAATGGAAACTGCGATTTGGGTGATGATGATTCATGATAAAAAAAGGAATAGTCTTGGCGACTGAAATCTGCTAAAGATAGGGAGGATACAAATAGGATTTTTCTCTTTTCAGATTTGTCCTTAAATCTGTTAGTACTTCCACAACAGTATCCAACTTTTGTGTTAATTCATCTAGTTTTTTCGAGTTGGCAATAGAACTAGATTCTAATTGATCTAAGTATGTATGGATACCAATGACATGGGATTTTGTTTCAAGGATATCTTGAGCCATATCATCTATATTCTAGGCTAAAAAGACAGACCAATAGTTGGAATAATTTTGCATCCTAATGATATCTTGGGATTTTTCTTTAGAGAATTTTCTATACTAGATGAAATCCATGTCCAAAATAAGAGTTCCTTCTTTGTATTTGGGAGTAAATTTTCCTGGACCCAGATATCTTTCAGGAATTATGGTTGATTTTCCTAATGTCTCCTTTTCTCTAGGTAGATCATATTTAAACATTTTAAGTTCATGGGGAGAAACTAACTGGAGACAATAAGCATAGTTAGAGTGTTGTCCTAGATTTTATGGTTGAATCGAAGAAGGTTGAGGAAGAGGAGAGAATGGTATATCTCTATTTTTTTCAAATGAACCCATATCTGAAGTAGAGCTAGTAGGAACAAAGGAAGAGGATTCACATAATTTACAAGAAGTGTGTCTTCTTTTGTGATTTTGGATATGCTCATCTAACTCAATAAATATAGACTGAGGTTTTGGGCCAGATGTACTTGGTCTAGACTTTATGAATTGTTCAACATTCCTTGGGGTGTCTATTTTGACACTTTGTGATCTTCCCAATCAGAGGACTGGTCCTTTGTCTGTTTGACAGATTGTGAGATGTTTTGGCTCAAAAGGAGGAAGATATTTCTTCTGTAGACTAGTGTATTTAGCATTCTACTCTTATGGAATTGAAATTTCTATAAATCCTAGAATGATTGGGGTAACATTCCCTGGTCCTACCAACACACCTTCGCGAGTTGCACAAGTAAGAAGTTTTGGATTTAAGGAAGGAAGAGTAGTAGACAAAAATCTCAGACACACAGTTGTATGTAATTGAGCAATTTCTGATCAAAGGGACATATTAAACCCATAAAATTGGATGTACACTTGTAGAAAATCGAGAATGTGTGAATCTATAAGTGAAACTTGAAATCTAGGTAAAATGGAGGACCGAACAGGGACATTATGAAAAGGGGATTAGAAACCACCTATTATAGCATTTTGAAAATATTTATGGCGAGAATTTACCATACAACAGAGACAAGACATATTTAACCCTGGTCTTACCAAAGGATTTATGCCGAATTGAATAAGACCTAAGTGCAGATACTGATATCCTTGCTCTAAGGCCCACTTAATGTCTTCATGATGGAGAAGAGATATTTGATAGATGGGTTCTGAGATTGAAATAGGGACATTAATGGATACATAACGAATGAGGATAGTAGCTTTGGACTTAAACATAGGTAAGTCATAAATATTTTCAGGAGGAATTTCAGGCAATGACCAGTTCAGATTGGGTTCAAATTATTGAGCAATGACCCTAGTATTATATAGTGAATCGGTATTCTTGGAAGATGAAAGAAAATTTTTAAACCATGAATTTTTATTTTTTGGAACATCTCTTGATAAATCAAATGACTGACTTGAACCAGATCCATAATGTGCCATATTTGATTTCTACTGGAAGTTTCAACAAGACAATTTGTAGATAGGAAAAACAACCAATGACAGAAGGTAAACTGAACATAAATTGGAAAAAGATGAATGCAGACTCACATGCCCACTTGGATTCAATGCTGCAATAATGTCTTAGAGACTTAGCTCAACAAAAAATTATTCTCACACGTCTTCTATCTAATTGTCACTTCTCATCTACTTTTCTTTTGAAAATAAGGCTCGAAATACATAACACATATATGGATAGAACCCAAAACAAATCTTTTAATATCAAGAGAAACTCTTACATATGATAAATACATCACATTTTAGGGTACATCAAACCTTAGTAGAATCCAACTCGACCTCAGGATTGTATGGAAACCCTTCGGCTTTGGGCGATGTTCAATGGAAACACAGTGTTTGGCTTTGATACCAACCACATAGACATAGACATAGACATAGACACACAATAAAAATATCAACCTATAGCCATACATGTAATTTGACCTTATTGTAGCATTAACCTCAATAAAGAAGAGATGATATGTGGCGCTGTATATATTGTAGGATTCATTATGTACAGAACAATGAGGAAATTTTTTGATATTATATCTAATATCCTCTTTATATACATGTTCTAGTAAATATTGTTAAATTGTTAAATTATGAATTAAGATTATATATAATATTATCTTTATATACATGTTCTAGTAAATATTATTAAATTATGAATTCATACAATTTTGATAAATGTTTAATAGCATAGTAAGGATATGGTTATAAGTAACAAGTAATATCTAGGGAACTAAGTGACGAGTAGTAGGGAAGTCATTGGAATGATTTTTTTTTATAAGTTATTTATTTAAAATGAAAAAAAAATAATGTCCATCTCAAGGATTATATGGTACTGACTTAAGTTCAAATATTTGTGTACATAGAGTATTGGAAATATAAGATCACTAAATATGATGTGTTTCATATTTAACATTAACTAAAAAAACTGAATTATAACTACATTATAAATATAACAAAAAATAATTATAATTATATTGTAAATTAAAAAAAAAATATTTCCCCTTCAGAGCTCTATGGAAAATTCTTGAATTCCTATTAACCACTGCCACATAATGACTTATTGTGGTTTCTTGTAGGTTATTTTTTTACTAAGAAGAAGCTCAACAAACAATCATACCCACTATCCACTAGCTCTCTTCGATATACACAATCAGGTAGCACCTCCAATGTAGAAGCCATATAATAAAATTTCAATCTAAAAGAAATTCAATATTGCAAACACGAATTGCTCTTCTAAGTGTTACCAATATTTAAATCTAATTGAATCAAAACAAAGACATTCTTAATTTCAACTAATATCAGTAATATTTGATAAGGGAGAAAAGGTCCAGAAACTTTCAAAAGAATGATCAACACTCTGCCATACTAAAAGTATGAAACTTAATTACACAAGATACATATTGAATTGAATTTGGAACCATATTCTATTTTGCACCAGCGTGTTTTCACTCTATGGTTGGAGGAATTTGGGCTCATTGGCTAGTGAAACCACCATCTCACAAAGCAGTACAAATTCAAATGTTTGAGGGATTAATCAAAGTTACATATTTCAATATATATACATATCAACTAACAAATATTAATCCACTTGTTAAATTAATTAAATCATAGAATCAATGACAACACAAGGTCACCATTACTGAAATTCTAAATCTGTAGAAAACAAAAACTCAAAATCTGTAGAAAAAAATTGCCACTGAAAAGTTAAATAAGCGTAGACAACTCAGTACATAGGTAGGAAATATACACAATGAGTAAATGGGTTAGAAAATGCACCACATCCAAAGCTGCAAAATAAGAGGAAATATATGGACCAACCAAAAAAGTATTGGGAGAAAAATTATAAAAAGAAATTGCCCCTAATTAGTGAGAGGTTCACAAGGGTCTGTGAATTATTTAAGGACTCTCTTGTAGAGGAGGCCAATCCATAAGTGAGAGGCCACCATAGTAGAAGGAAAGTGCTTCCAACAAATGACGGTTGGGTCAAATAGAACAGTGTGTGAAGGGAATCAACATGTAGCTACTGGACAAATGAGAAGAATATAACTACCGAAGAGGGTTTTAGTCTTAAATTGGTTTATACTTGTTTTGGAGAACTAAATGAGGCTACAAAAGATCCCTCAGTTTTAGTTTCTTCACTGGGTTGTAGACGTGATCATGAAATAAGTGAGAAAACAATTCTCAACACCTTTATAAGAATGTAGTGGGGTTTCACCTCTGTATATACTGCTATTATGGGGTCAAAACTCATGCCCTTTTCCCTAATTTGGCCACCTATTCCTCATCCCTATGTTAATCCAAATGTGTAATAGTTGTGCAAAAGTGGTTCTAGAGTTGGACTACATTGATGGGAATGCTTTGTTTTTTAAAGCTTGTGACACACAGTGGAATGATCTAGATCCACCCAATGGAAATATAGATTTACTTACATTGGATTACTCTATTATTGAGCATCCTACGAAAAAACGAGCTCTAGTTATACGAGGATTCTTGTAACTGAGGTTTTTCACAAGGAAAAGTACTCAAAGTTGAAAAGGTTTGTTCCTAGTGGTGTTTTTCTTTTTGGGATTTCAGGTAAGAAGAAAAGAGGTAAAACATAAAACAACCATATACAAAATGAGGTTAAAAGAAAGGCTTCCAAGAAAGAAATTAATAGGAATTTAATTGGCGACAAAATTCTTAAGAAGGCCTATGAGGAAGAAATGAACATGGATGTAATCGAGGATGAAATGCTGAGAAAGGATTCTAAGGAAGAAATGAATAGGGATTTCATTGGTGACAAAGATATTAGGAGTGTTCAACAACAAGATGGGGAATTCAAGTGTGGGAAGCCTGATTGGAAGCTGCTTTTGGTGTTTTTGTCTCGTGAGAATTGTTTGGCTTTGGTAAAAATTTACGATGGAGAAAACCATTCATTTGGTGCTATTCTTCATCCATTCACTATGCATACAACCATTCTTCGTGTTTTATAAACTAAAGTTTTAATTACACGACACATTCAGTATAGAGACAATGATATGGAAGGGGACTGTTCTGTGCAAGCCTGTATCAAAACCTATGAAAATGAAGCACAAAAAACTCTCATTCTCTATGGATATTGCACTGAAGAACCATAAAGGAAACTAAAAAAGAAAATAGTGAAAATATTGAAAAAAAGGGAATGAGAAAAAATGAAGAGAAGTCAGTAACATACCTAAAGAATGTGGATGAATGTTTGTTTCTCCTTATTTGATCCTGTAATTAGACACTTGCAGAAATTACTCCACATAACTGTTCATTTCCCCTTATCTGATCCTGCTAAAACCCTAATGTGGCATATGGGTGAAGGAAACATATAGGTGAAGGCAATAACATGGCACTGAGGCGGTGGATGACAAAGTACACGTGGCATATTAGCAAGGGCACGTAGCGAGTTACAAATGGATATGGACAGATGACAAAAAGTCGAGAAGAACCTCCCCTTAAAAGAACACCTTCAATGATACAAGATTGAAGATATGATTTAAAATGGAATCCATAACATTAATAACAAGTCCATGGTTGATTATAAACATTGCGTACCCAATTACTTTCCACAACAAATTAATGGTTTAGCTTTGCACCTCTTTGGGAAATAATTAGTTGTACATATTAAAAATGTATGGACATTGAATAACATCTTAATAAAAGTTGAAGGACAAAGTGTATTAATGGATGTGGATATTATTAGAGAAAGGGATCATGATATCATAAGAGTAAAGTTACACTCAAGGAAAAAACTGTGGACCCACCTAACCCATATTGAATGGAAAATAATAAATACCCAACTATAACATGTTCTTTGAAAAGTCTCACACTTAACTAGTTCTCTTTTGACAATTAAAAGTATAACATGAAAATATTACCTTAAGGAATAAAATGAAACCTCACTTCTTGCACATTAAATGCTCACAAACCCCTTTTTCAAGTATATATTCTTCATGTGAGACATAGGGGGATCTTTTAGCTTATTGGTGTCCCATTTCCATGTTCATGTGAGCTTCATGTAAGCGCGGGAGGATAAGGAAAAACTTTAGTTGAGGTGAAAACCCATATTGATGATATTTCATGTGAAAATATTTGAAAATGGAGTAAGTGTTAATAATTTTCTATGTGTGTGGATTTCTTATCCTCACAAGAGGATAACAATGAAGGATTGTGTAATACTTTAATTTTGATCTCTAGATTAATAATGTGTGTTTGTACATGATGAAAGGTCGGAAGGCCTAGTAATGTAATAACTTTTGAATTTTAATAATAAAAATACAACATCGATTCTAGAAGGACAATGATCGAGTTATAGGAGGATATGATTCCATGAGAGAAGTGGGGGTAGGGGGACTAAAGGGGATAGACCAAATTATTATATTTTATTAAACCCATACTTGAATTAGTTAAGAAAAATAATTACATGAACTTTTTGGGGAAGAAACATGGAGCATTGTGAGAAATAGGGGATTTTGTATTTTGGAGAGAGAGAAGAGAGAGAGAGAGAGAGAGAGAGAGAGAGAGAGAGAGAGAGCCATTGCTAGCAGGTTGTATGAGAAGACTAGTTATTTTCTAGCAATGTAAGGATGCATGAGTGCATGGAAGAATTGGAATTCTGAGGAAAACTCTCCACAATTGAGAATCTCTTGAGCTTCCAACACTGATATTTCCTGACCAGACTATACTGGAGCCGTGGAAAGAAGTGGAATAGCCTAAGGGACTGTAATGTAGCGAAGGAGATTCCTTTCTTTGGGTTGTGCAGGCTGGAGGGGAAAGAGATTTGGTAAGTTGGTATTTCTATGTGATTGAGTCTAGGGAGCACACATGAAGATACATAGTTTGGATTTTGGTCAAATTCCAAGAGGTTTGGAATGGAGACACAAAAATAGGCCAAAATTCACAATTCTAGGACACTTTTTCAAGATTTTTGAGATATTCAAAGGAGGAAAAGGGACCCCAAATCACAAATATGAATTTTTTAATTTACTTTACTTGTTACCTTCTCATCAATCTACACACATTTTTCTTATTCCAAACCCGAGTCAGTATGCTGGAGATATCTAGGTTTTTGTCTAACTACCTTAAGAGAACTTCTTCCATGTGCACCATAGCTAGTTTCCTCTCAAAGTCTTGGGAATACTTACATTTTTGAGTTCATTTCCTCTCATGGTATTGAGTCTAAGTCTCTCGTCCTTTCCCATACTTAGTTTTTTCTCCATATTGTTACAAAAAAAATTTCCTCACTCCATACATCTTGCTTGGATGGCCTTCCATTTCCCTCTGCAGACTTGAAGTCCCCTTTTTGTTCACTCCAGAGCCAAAAATTAATATTTTTGTACATATACGCGCTCTTCTAGTTATACTTGAAGTATCAAGGTTTAATTGAACAATTTGTAAGTAGCTATGTTGTTTAGCTTCCCAATTTTTTTTATAATTAAGGGAAAAATAAGAAACCTTTATATTAATTATATCGACTATGCTTTGTAATGGCGTATTAAACATGCAGAAAATAAAGTATGGAGAGGAGCCACCATAAGATCTTTTGTTACACAGCATGAGGCAAAGCTTCGAAAGCATGTGTATGGTTTATGAATCACTCATTTTTATGGTATGCTTTTTGGTTTACGCAATCATGTATATTATACTATATTATAAATGTATATTTACTTAATACACTTTATTTCTATGTTTGTTACAACAATTTTTTCCTCACTCCATGCATCTTGCTTGGATGGCCTTCCATTTCCCTCTGCAGACTTGAAGTCCCCTTTTTGTTCACTCCAGAGCCAAAAATTAATATTTTTGTACATATACGCGCTCTTCTAGTTATACAAAAATTGTATACATAGGTTACCCCACCACCTACCACTGCATCGCCTCTGGCATATCCTCCACTTGAACCATAGGAATATTTTGCATCAATCGAGACAGGTTCCCCTATACATTCTGTAGCACTCTCTCTGCATCCCCTCGTACTAGATCATCACCTCGACCCCTTTGCCGATGTTGTGGGAATCCCTCTAGTCGTCATAGACCTACATCTGCATAACAAAGCAATTGTTAATACTTGATACCATACAAAAATATTTACGTTTTTATTTTTCCTTTATCAAAATTGAAAAACACAAAAAAAAAATGAAATATATAAAAATCGTTTCTTACCAATATCTCCAGAGGAAGATCTTGGTGGCAATGGCATGTCAGGGTCCCCTCTGTAGTCGATTCCTCTATAAGGATATTCACCAATGGCTATGAACTGTTGGCACCACCAGAAAAAGAAATCATCATTGTAGGGGTTTGGCACCCTACCACCTCCTATCCACCTCATCATTTTAGTCCACCGTGACATGGCTAGATCACATAGTCCGTGTGGAGTAATCTCTACTCTATGGATCAAGCATAGAACCCTCTCAAAGAAAAAACTACAAAGTATGGATGCAAATCTAAAATTCCTCACTCGCGCTTGTTTGCAATTCGTCAACCGGTTCTTCATGTTGTCCATAAGTGAGGTACACCAGTCATAAACAATGGGTCTTAAACACTCCACCGCATAGAACATGAGTGGCCTTGATGCCTGGTGCAACAAGGTCTACCCTGATATCCATGTGAGTACAAGCATGTCGATATTTAGACTCAGGTTCTCGATCTCTATGATAAGGATTTGGATCCCTAGTTTATCTATGCCTACAACACAGTATGAAGGTACTAACCCATTTCTTAGTGACACATAACCTTCTCACTATTTCTAGAAGTGTTGTTATTAAGTGGTAGAAACTTACCAAACATGGGTACCCTAGTTAGAGCCTTTTTGTCATTTGGTTCCCATGAAGAAGTTATTCCATAGGACCGGGAGTTCCTTACAGTCCCAATATGAATTTGCGTTTGAACACCATTTTCTTACTCATAAGAATTCTGACTATTACTATGGGACTCCCCCCAAGTCTTGGTTAATCTATTTTCTGACTCCCCCAAAAATGAAAATATTTCCGAGTGGACTTGTCTCTTTCACACTCGTTAAATAGTTTTGAAAGGATGTGTATTTGGTATAAGTTTAACCCTTTTCTATACCAACTATACTACTTACGAAAAAATGAATACTCTAGTCACCATTGGACGCGAGTAAGATAATCATTGCTCCAAGAAGTACTTCAAACTATCATGATCTATTTTTACTTTGATGTGTCTTACTATTAGGTAAGGGTGCCATTTCTGAACTGCATGTAGTATGTCCAATATTTCTTTTTCATAAATGGGTTTGACTAATTTTTTTCCTTTAAGTTTGCTGCTTTCAAAGGAAAGGGGCCTTCCTTCCTACATTAAAACTACACCAATTCCATGGCTTGAGGCATCACACTCCACAATAATTGTTTTTGTAAAGTTAGGTGTGTATAGGACAAGAGTTGTACACATAGCCTTCTTAAGTTTTTCAAAATATTTGGTTGCTTCTTTGGTCCAAGAAAATGATTCTTTCTTTAATAATGTTGTTAGAGGTGCTGCCATTTGACCATAGTTCTTGACAAAATTGAGGTAACAACCTGCCAACCTATTAATCCTCTAAGTTTATTCAAGGTTTTGGGAACTGGCCATTCCCTCATAGCTTTAATTTTGTTAGGGTCGACTTTTACACCTTCATGCGATACAATATGGCCCAAATATTCCACTTATTGAACCCCAAAGGAACACTTTGAAGGATTTTCATAAAGTTGTTTCTCTCCAATAGTTGTAATACTCTGTGAACGTGTTGTACATGCTCTTCCCAAGATTTGTTGCAGATTAGTATGTCATTATCAGGCTGCTAAATTGAAGCTTTTAAGTGTCCTGAATCACTAAATTGTCAAACCAGGGTTGGTAAACTTCGAGCTGATACATGGTAGAGAGATGTTAAGTATGTCAAAATGAGGTCAAAAGGGTGGTACTGGCATATGAATGGAGGGCTGTGGTATATAATATAGGCAAAGAGAATGGTCAAAACTGGGGACCAACAGTCATCAAAAAATACCAACACAAGTTTTCTAAGGAAGGCATTGAAAATAGAATTCATCAAGCTTTGAAATGTTGAAGGTCCATTAGTAAGTCCAAACGACATAACCAAAAAATCATAATGAACTTCATGTGTTCTAAAATTTCTTTTAGGAATGTCTTCCTGCCTCATTCTGATTTGATGATATCTCGAACGAAAATACAACTTAGTAAAGAATTTGGATCCATGCAATTATTTTAATAATTCATCATTGATAGGAATATGAAACTTATATTTGATGGTCATTATATTGAGTTGTCTATAATATGGACACATACACCATGAACCATCCTTGTTTGTAACCAACACCACTGGTGAAGAGAAAGAACGATAGCTAGGTTGAATGATGCCAACCTCTAAAATTTCTTGGATCATGTGCTTAATCTCACCCTTCTATGAATATGGATACCTGTAAGGACTAATGTTAGGTGGTACACTTCCTAGATGCAAATGAATAACATGGTCATGATCTCAAGCAGGTGGAATACCCTAAGGAATTTCACCAAATACCTTGGAATGATTGTTGATAATTATTTGGATATCTAATGGATCAGAGGATATAGATGTTCAAACATCAAGTGAACACAATTGTGCAATTACACCCTAGTGTCCCTTTTTGAGTAATTTTGTCATGTTATTGGTGCTTATAACTTTAGAGGGTTTCCCTTGGATACCTCTAAGTTTAATTTCCTTTTTATTTGAGAAAAATCTCATGAAAATATTTTGAAAATTAATGACCATTGTTCCCAATGATTGTAACCATTGGACCCCTAAAACAACATCAACACTAACCATTAGGATGGAAATTATGGGGATATCCAAAAAATACTCCCCCATGTTGAGCTTAATCCTATGGAATTTCCTTGAAGAATTTATGGTACCTCCATCTACAATCATTACTTGAAACTCTAGTGCGAGATATGCAAAGTAATTGAGAACTTTTGCTAATTTGTAATTGACGAAATTATGGATACTACCAGAATCAATCAATATTGTTACCTTTTATTTTTGATGTATTCTTGTAACTTGAGGGTTTGTGGGGTATTGATGCCAACCAATACATGACAAGATATTGTTGGAGTAGTCTGTTCTAGATCTAGATCTTGTGGTGGTTCCAATTCCTGATCTTCTTCCTCTTCATAGTCTATGGATCTTGTGGTGGTTCCAATTCCTGATCTTCTTCCTCTTCATAGTCTATGTAGAATAATTTCTTCTCACCACATTTATTCCCCTTACTATACTTGTTGTCACAATTGAAACATAGTCCCTTTTCTCTTATTTCATCCATTTGTCAAGGTGTCAACCTTTTCGATTGAGGTATGGATGTCTTATGAACCCCCAAAAAATATCTTCTTCCTGTGTATGCTCCACTGATAGACTTGTGTGCAACCTTATTCTTGGCTTGAATATGACAAACAAATTGCATAGCTTCCATAATATTCATAGGATGTCTTAAGAAAATATCATGTTTAATGTCCCATTTTAATCCACCCATATAAGTGTTTGCACATGGGTAGACCTAGGGTTCAATGCTACAACAATGCACCAAAAAAACCCTAAGTATCGACCCTTTTGGCAACACCTGCGAAGCAGATGAAGTCTCACCCGAGGTAGAGGCAGGGGGGTTGCAGGACTCAAGTGTCTGCAACCTAGATGGGACACATATATGTGATCTCAATGCTTTAACAGAGCACTTAGCAGTTAACATTCATTAGTCTTTAACGATTTATTCACATCGTAGGTAAAACCCTAATTACAAAACAACGTAGTATTGAACAAGATCTAAGCATATCTGACCATTTAGCACATAACATTAATAGATCTAGCATTCAACTAAGTTATTAATCACTAAGATACTATATCAGATGCATCTAACATACATAAATCTTTAGCACTTAAGCATAAATTACATTAATGACACAAAGCAATCACAACACAGGATATATGTGGTTCACCCCCAACGTGGGGCTACATCCACCAACTCTTCATCTTCTTTATTATCTTATATCAATCTCCTTACATGAACAGAGCCTCAAAACCAACTCCGCATAGGATAGGAGATCTGCACACGCCTCGCTAGATCCCCCTTCCCCGATCTTGGCACAACACAGAGCCTTTCTTACAATCACTTGCACTTAGCCCTACAAGTTCTCAATACAAAATATGCACAGAGCTAACTCAATCACATAGATCCAACCGCTTACATCACTTGCACTTAGAACAATACAACACTTAGCACCACATAGCTCTTAGATCTAGTGTGTTTCTTACATCGCCTAGATATCTATTTATACATTACAAAAGGGGCCTAAGCATGGGTAAGACCCATGGACCAACATCCCATACCCATTACATAAAACCTAAACCCAAAAAGATCGCAAAAGGGGGCAAGATCCCGCAATCTCCTCTTCGCTTGGTGCTCCGTCTCCGACCAACTTGTCGAAGTCCCCAAAATTGGTCAAACATGACCAACGTTTCCACAAAACCTGGTCAAGGGTCGACAACCCTTCATATTCTATTCATAAAAATTGCAAGGGAGAATCATCATTGTCCTCAGGCTCAACATCAAAAGGTTTCCACTGCTTTACCAACGGCCGCAAAACAAGAGAAGAGAGGCTGCGATGATAAGGTTGCTTCTCATGTTATCCATTTTTGAGGAGCATTAAGATTTCAATATCTAATTCTTCTATTTCGATAAATCCAATTGGGATGGAATAATATACAAGCTATAATCTCTTGGGGATAAATCATAGCTTTCATATAGTTTGTATCCGTATATGTATTTCGAAAGAAGAGTAATTTGTATTGCAATATATGCAGTAAAAAGAGATCTGGCTAATTAGACGCAAATTTTCTATTGGAATAGGCGGTGAGATCAATGGAATCATCAGAGGAAAATCATGAGATACAGAGCATACCCATTAGTCCACAACAACCAATGGTTGGAACCCAACAACTTGCACTGATTACTATAACAACTCCTGCAACAAAGAAATGGAAGCCCAAGAAATTATTCACTGCATTAAGGTCTTTATTCCACTTCTTGTCCCTCCAAACGTCCTCGTGTAGATTGCCATCTCTTCCAGCAGGACCATCTAAGTTTCCCCCTCTAGGAAACATAGTGATGGGAACGTTATTCGGTTATAGAAAGGGCCACGCCCATTTGGCAGTACAAGAGAATCCCAAGGACCCTCCAATTCTGTTTCTGTAGCTGGCAACTCCAACCAACGCTCTCGTCAAAGAGATGGGCTCAGGGTTGGTCAGAATTGCATTAGAGTGTGACAAGAATGCAGGAAGAGGGAAACTACTTCAAGAGCCTGTGTGGACCATGTATTACTATGGAAAGGCCATAGTTTGGCCATAGTGCATTTTTTTTTTTTTGGCATCATATTTGGCATGAGAATTGCCTTTTAATTTTGGCGTATTGGCCATGTAAAGGTCTTGATGTAAGCACAGAATCATCATGTAAAAAGTTTATGAAGCATTGTAATGGCTATTAGCCACTCTTGAGTGAGGAGAGTGAGAGGCGTTATTGTTGTGCCTTAAACCTTTATTAGTTTCTTTGTAATCATGATGTAAACAATTGATTAAGGCATTTTGCCTACGCCATTTGGTGATTCATTGTAAACTTGACCAAGAGTGTAGTTATAAACTCTTGGCAAGTAAGAAACTTATGCAGGTATCATCAGTTACAGGTTGCAAATTTAAGCAGATGTGGGCTTCGACATTTCATCTCCGAAGAACAAGAGGTGAAGGAGCCGAAGAACAAGAGGTGAAGGAGACATGGAATGTGCCTTTCAGAACATTTTTCTTGGCAGCAGTTGCAAGTGTTTGAGTTACATTATGATTCTGAAGGACAGGGAATGAAGACATTTGCATACAATTGATAATGGATTGCAGGTCAAAGTTGATACTTTTGGAGGTCCAAAATTTTTTCTCTGTGAGGAGGTGTGATCCAGGAGGATGTTCACAATCGACACATTTTCAATCGGCTTCAAACACTGCCAACATTGTCTAGTCAACAAAGAGCTCACACTAATCTTTCTGATGCATTTCGAATGAAGTCAATTGGACTTCACATGTTAGAGATATGTCTTGTTGATATTTAGGGGCAAAATAGCATTGGTAAAATGTTTAATACATGAGATAGGGTTCTCATAATTATGTATTTTTCATTATTTTAAAATGGATTATTTGGTGAAAAGTCATGTTGGCTTTCAATTCCTAGTCTCAAGGAGTGTCCTAAGGAGAGTTGAGATCTTCATGGATGGTTGAAAGATATTCTCAAACCAATCCCTTGAGATATGCCAAGATCCTAATTTAGGGGATCTTGAGAGATATTATCTCCGTGAAAATATTGTTGTGGTTGAGCTGGAGATGTTATATAAACCCTTCTTGGGGGTCAAGAAGAGGAGGAGAGAAAGGAAAAATCTTGTGGAAATCTTATTGATAGCTTATTGATTCATAGGATGTCTTTGTAAAGGAGAAACAGGTTGTAGGCTTGTTTATGTGGCCCTTTTGAAGTAGAATCAATTAAGCAGATTCATGGGATTCATGAATCTGGAGACGTAGCCAAGGGGTCTGGTGAACTACGTAATCATATTGTTGTCAATGTTGTATGTGGATCTCTTGCACATGATTGAAAACATTTTGGTGTGGATCTCTTGATCATGATTGAAGATCTATTATGAGAAAGAGAGTTTGAGGAAGATCTCATGGATGCATCAAAGTTTTGGCAATGTCAGAGATGTTAACGGCAAAAGTTTCAGATCTTCAGAAACCCTAGTTTCTGAGGTGTATGTGGGTTGTAATGGGCCAGAGAGCGTACATACGTGGGTTGTATGAAGACAGGGCACGTACAGTGGATGGAATGATGAAGACTTGTGGTTGAGTTGGTACCAAGCTCCTGGATGATGAGGTAGGCTCCAGATCTGCATTCTATGGGCTCAGATCTGCCACTGAGACACTCGTATGGTTACATTATTATCTTGATGGATACTATTGTTTGATGTGTTGTGAATGCTTAGGGCATTCTTGGTACGACTTCTATGATGTGGTATAGTTTGGTTGATTTGGTTGATGTAGTGAAGTACTCTTGTGATTTAGTGGTGAAATGATTGATATGGTATACTAGTTGTTTATACATGATTGAAATAGCATTCATATTGATTGATTGTGGAGCATGAGTAGACTATTGGAAAGCTTGAATGTGTTGTGACTGGCTGGTGTTCAGATTGGACAGTCGGAGACAAAAGAGAATGATAAATTGGTTACAGAGGATCTGAGTTGATCTTGAAGGATAAACCCTAATAGTTCAGAAGATATATGTAGGTTGTTGTATACATTGGCCACGTGCATACGCGGGCTGTAGTGAGCTAGGGCTCGTACTCACGCGCGCTGCACTACTGATAGGTCGCATATCTGTTGAGGATTGTTGTCTCATCTCAGTTGATGCTGAGAATGTAAGTTGAATCTTGCATATAGAGCTGGTGCTCTTGTAGAGTTGTACTCTATTAAGTTGTTGCTGGAAAACCCATGGATTGTTGTCCATAATAAAAAGAAAAATTGCACATACATCTTGTGTTCTTTGTGTTCCTTGTGGTGATGACTTGTTGATGATATATTGCTGATATATGTTCACATCTAACTGGTTATAAATGAAAGCAATGGGTAATGAGTAAATGATTGAATGCTAACTGAGAAGTTTTGTGTA